>VDFB02104264.1:0-30001 GCA_007258455.2 Sequoia sempervirens | reverse complement strand
GAACGATATTTCAACAAATAGCTCCAAAAGCTCATATTTCAGATCAATAGTTTTTTAATGCAGCTGCCAACAAATAAGAAAAAACCCCTTAACTACAGGTTGCAGCTGGAAAGAATGGCAGGACCCACAAGAGAAGGCTTCTCTTTTTTTTTTGTTGCTTTTTTATGATATTTTTGAATTGATTCCTTTTTATCAGTACTCATACAAAGAAAACAGAAATAATATCATCACCACAGGTTGGCAAGGGGACAGACCGTAATATGGAGGCAGATTTTGTCTCCTAGAGTTGTACTTTTGTTCACAATATTAATCTCTAAAAGTGCTGTAATCTCCTTAGTCTTTGTGGGTTGCAACTGTTCTTTACCCTTATTTATTTAAAGAAAATGCTGCAATTCTCTGCTGTTGTAGCCAAAATATCAACAAGCATAAAAAGGTATGACAACTCCTTTTAAAACTGTCACATCCCCATCTAGTTGCCTCCATAATGGATGTCGGAGAAAATAAAATAAAATAAAGAAAATAACATAGTCAATTCTGAATTAAAGAGGCATGGCCTATGATATGGGCTTGCTGTGCGAGCATTAGATTGGAGAGGACAGGAGGAATGGGCACCATGTGAAGAGAATGTGGAAAGAATGGGCCTTTGTCTTGTCATAATAAACAAACTGGATGTTGGTTTAGATGTCCATCAAGCATAAATTATAGAAGAAAAGGAAGGCAGAGAATGGAAAAAAGAGAGGGAGCTAAATCGTGTGGGAGGAGAAAGGGATTGGCTGGTGCAAAAGTCAGATTCCACAATCCTTGGTAGCATAATGAGAATTGATGATGTAATCCAATATTTCCGAATTTTTCTCGTTCTTCAAGTTCCTATTTAATTGGGCCATTATTTTCTCCAATTGCCTTTTTAGAGAAACAATCTCAGATTCCAACTTCTCGCAATTTTCTTCTTTGCTTTCAATTGGATTCGTACCTCTTCCTCTATTTTCTTTGCCTCTTCAAATTGAAGCTTCAGATCTATGATCATCTTCTTCGATTCTTAAAGATTTTGTGATAATTTCTCTTTGGCTTCACTGTCCTCTTGAATTTGTAGCCCTTGTTTCAAATTTGTTATCTTAAGCTTCTTGATCTTACTATAGGCATAATGGAGTATTAGAAATTTGAAATAGATTGAATAACCAAGATCTTTCTATGAGAGAGATAAGCTATAAACTGTAAATGAAATAACAAAAATACAGACCCGAGATTCCAAGAGATGTGCAAATGTCAAGGTGACAAGATTGCATTAGGAGTTCAAGGCAATAATGACTGCATGCATCAATGTACATGTATGCCAAAGTATGCAAGAGTATGCAAGAATATGCAAATACAAATTAGGTAGTGAGTTTATATAGAACTAAGGAAAGGATGGAGGTGGCAAATCCAACCAATAGGAATTGACCACCAATAACCACCAATATTAAATAAAGTGATGAAAAAGTAAATGCTCCACCCTATAAGGGTGGAGACAACTCATCACCTTATCTCTTAATTATTAAATAATAAAATCACTTTATTATCCTAAGAAAGCTTAATAAAAGTGTAGGAAAAACCTGGAACTAAGGGAAAATAAATTAACCCACTAGAAAAATAAAAATCTACACCATCACGCCCCCTTAGGTGCAGCTTAGGAGGATTGTAAAAGATGATGGGTCTTGACAAATGAGACCATGTTAGGTTTACCCATATACATATAAAATCCCCCCCAAAGAAGAAGACGCCTCCTCTCACAAAAAGGAAGTATGCTCTTGCCCCCCCACCCCATAATAGAGAGAAATGAAGTGGAAGGACCAAGAAGCCTCCTCTCCAAAGAGATCCAATGGTAGATGCTCGAAATTGGATGTAGAAGATGGTCCACGATCGTTGAACAATGTTCCTCCCCTTAGGAAGAAACAAAACCAAAGGTGTATGCAAGCTATCTCCCCACTCCTAAAAAAAAATTATAGGAAGAAAACTCAAGATGTATGGAGTCTTTGAACTCAACTCATGTATCCCCATGTCGATGCTGAAGGCTCTCACAATCAAATCAAAGTTCTAGGCCACACTGCTGAAAATGAAAACTCAGAATCTCCTAGAGATGGATGTAGAACACGATCCAAAGACTCAAGTATCTCCTCTGAAGATGTCTCCTCCAAATGTTAATCCAAAGTATCCAGACTCATGTCAAACTGTGATGAATGATCATGTAGAGAATGAACAAGAGGGTTAGAGTGTTCCCTCACAACAACTGAAGAAGAATCAACTCCATCAAAGAGAAGATGAATACAATCAATAGTGTCTCCCAAATCTACAATATGCGTCTCCATAAACAAGTTTGAAATACTCGTCAAGAGATCATCTCACAAAGTTGAATCTAAAAGACAATGTATATCTTGCTGCAAAGAATAACTGGAAGTTCTTGAAGAAGCAATACTAGAATCTGAAGTAGCAATAGTAGATGGAGGAGATGGGATGCAAGGTTGAAGAATTGGATCACTTGTGGGAATACCCAAGTTCAAGTAACCAAAATTCTCCTCAAAATCAAAGTCCACAGTAGAAGTGTGATCATCATCCAAAGGATCAAAGCCATCATTAAGAACAAAATCTGAAAAGGTGTACAACCGAGATGCATGATCAACCACCCCAGTAGCAGCAATCTCTCTACTCTCCAAGTCTCTGATAATAACTAAATCAAGAGTAAGTTCCACAATGTTCCCTACTCCAGTATGAGTAACTTGATAGATGGAAAGAAGATTATTGGAAAAATGAGGTACGCAAATACATCATTGAAAGTGCCATCCCCGATATCTATAGATTCCTTCCCAACTACATTCATATATGTATTGTTACCCATCGAAATAGGCAGCATAACACAAGGCTCAAAAGAAGAGAACATGGACTGTGAAGAAGCCATATGATAAGAAGCTCCAAAATTTAGAAGCCATCTCCCTAATCCAACACTTGTAGAAGCACAAAGAGCTATTCCTTTATGTTTGTTTGCATAAAATTTTTCCTTTTTCGTAGTAGATTCTTGGTTTGATGAAGATGAAGATTCAGTGACCCCTTATTGCTTTTCTCAAGAAGATGTGTAAGGTGGTCAATGAAGAGCACACGCTAATATTGAGAGGGAGGGGGGGTGCGGTGAATCAGTATTAGGAAAAACTTTAATACTTATTTCAAATCTGAAAATAGAACTTCAAAAACATCAAGCAAGCTACACATGCAAGAACGCAAAAATTACGTGGAGAACCCCTAAGGGAAAAAACCACGGCAAAATATTGTTTTTATTAACTTCTTTACAAATTGTAGGCAACTACCCACATAAGACACCGATCTTACTAACGTGAGCTCCAACTCATTGGAAGCACCAACTCCCTTTGAGCACCGACTCAGTATGAGGCATCGATCTCCAATAAACTCTACTTGAAAAAAACTTCTTTGTACTCTGCTCAATCTCTCTTCATAAATCTGCACTTCATTCTCTGATCATCAACTTCTATCTCTAATTTTCAATCACTTAAAAAAACTTCCTCTCAAAAACTTTGCATTAGTTCCTTTCAAATCTGCTTCTTTTCTCTTATGAATTTTCCATTAAAACTGCTTCACACAACTGATTTCATTTTTTTTTTTTAAATTCTTACACAAAAAAAAACATATAGACAATTACATGCAAATTTATACTATATCGTTTTCCCTTTTTTTACTCCCCAAAAATATCTCCTTTTTCCTTTTTTATATGAAAAATATTAGCATTAATCTCTTTCTAAAAACAAAACCATAAGACTCTTTTTGTTTTTAGAAATAGATCCCCTTTTTTAAGAAAAACAACTCCATTTTGCATGCATCAGTGGTTATCTTTTTGCATGCTATCTTTATGCTTTCTTTTTGCATGCTTTCCTTTTTTTTTTTGTTTTTCTTCTTTCATCTTATCTTTCTATTCTCATCTATTTCTTTTCTTGTCTTATAAAGCTGCTTTTAAAATCTTATCTTATTTCCTTCTAAAGATGGTGGCCAACTTTATGAGATTTGCTTGCCTTTCTCAAACCTTATCAAATCTTAACAAAAGAATTGTTTTTGCAATGCTTATCTTCATCATGCTTGTGGTGGCGCTGATTTCTTGATGTATGCTTTAATTTCTTAAAGCTACTTTTATCCTTCTATACATGGCATTTATCCTTCTACAGATTTGGATACGTAGCATTGTTTTCAAAATTGTATGCAACATTGATATGTAGGTTTTCTTCTATATCTAGGCGTGTATAGTGCAGCAGCATCAAACACTAGGCGAATTTTTTCTAACACAACATGCTGCAAGCTTTGACATCTTTCTAACCGCATGCATCAAGCTTTGACATCAATGACAATTATCTAACAATCTCCCCCTTTGTCATTGATGACAACTTCAAGTTTACAAAACTGAAATTGCAAACTGAAACTGCTCCCCCTGTCTCTGATTCTCCCCCTTTGACATCGATGGCAAAGGAGATAATAACTCTGCACCTTCTTCACACGGAGCTAAAGAATATGACAATTATAAGCTCCCCCTTAATCAATACTCGTCCTTACTGACAGAATGAGTGTGACATCACTCCCAACTTCTTCCTCAGGTTCTCAAAAGTTTCCTTTGGAAGCGGCTTGGTTAAGATAACGGCAACTTATTCTTTGGTGGCAACTAATGTTCTCTTCCTAGCCTATTCAACAGTTTGGCAGAGTTAGCCTATTCGATTGTTCTCGTAGGCTAATGGGGTGTGGTTAGGGAACTTTGGTGACCATTTATCTAGCATGGTGTAGTTGGGAGTTGCGTATTGCCCTTTTCTGGAGTGTTTTTGTTGTTTTCTCCCATACTAATTTTAGTAAGTCAATTTTGGATGTCAAGGAAGCCAGTTGTCAATCATACTATTTTTAGTAGTGTCAGTGGGAGCAGTTATCTATTTTTCAATGTTTATTTGGTCCAGTGCAATTATTTAAAATAACATAATGTTATTAAAATTAAATTAAATATTTAACTTATGTTATTTTATAAAGTTACTTTATAAAAGGGACCTTGGGAGACATTAGTGAAAAATATAACGTTAAAGTGTTATAACTTAAGTTGGGCACCTAGGGAGACATAAGGGGAATTATAATTTAAAATTAAAACCTTTTTAATTCCCAAGAAGGGGTTGTGGGGTTTTGGAGAGGCTTTATAAGGGCTTTGAGAGATCATTCTTTCTTTATGTTGGATAAAGATATTGAGTTGGCTCTTGTTCTTGGAGGAGGACATTCTTCTCAGGGTTTGTGAGTGTTGGGATTAAGGTGTCTCAACCTTTGCAAATCCTAGCATTAATGTTGTTAATTAATTATTTATTTTAGCCTATGTATTATTTTATGTCATTTTTGTAATGTCACTTTGTGGGACCTACTTTGGTGAGGTGGAAACTTACATGGCAAGTGACTAGGATGACATGCATCCTAAATTGGTGGAAATAGGCATCTCACTTTGTGGACCCCACTGTAAGCTATTTTAGTGGAATTTGTCATAAGTTGTAAGAGGTGGACTATGACAACTGCTATGACAGATTATGACAAAACTATGATAGTGTAAGAGTCAAGACTAGTGAAATTTGTGGCAGGTGTCAGTCTTGCATGTGGTAGGCATATTGCATGTTGAGAGGACTGAAATTTGTCATAGTAATTTATGATAGATGGGTTGTATGTTGAGATTTTATGACAGTTGCATAAGCAGGTGAAGATAGGCGGCTTGCATGTTATCCTTTCTATTTGGATGCATGCAGTGAAGAGGATGTTGACATGTGGCTTTTCTAGCATCCATCTTGGTGCTCTATAAATATGGGCATTTTCTAGAGGAGTTGTGAGAGGAGAATTTTTAATTGCTAGGTTATGCTGCTGAATTTCTTCCAGAAGAGCAAGATGTAGTCTCCATGTTAACGCTACGAGCTTGAAGTGTATTGTAACTGAATTGTTGCAGATTAATACATTGGTTCAATGCTTTGGAGGGTGGGGTTTTTTACCTGAAAGGGTTTTCCCCACGTATATCGTGTTTTCTTCTCTTCTGTTTATCTTTCTTTTGTTCTTCGTGTTTCTCATTCTTAAATGTTAATTTTGTATGCCGTTATGTTTTTGAAATTTTCTTAGATCAGGAACTACATCATCTTTCCTCTAAGGGTTAATGCATGGGAATTCAACTTTGTCTATTTCCGCTCTATGGCATAGTAGCATGTTCTTGTATCAAGATGATTGAAATCTGATTTGTTTAAAGAAACATAAGATACTGAAGGTGCATACTGGTTCTTGGAAGTTTTTTCGAGTTCATCATTCCCTTTCAGTGAGGACAAAATCCCTTGCAATCAACATTCTCTACACTGCTTAGAGATACAATCTGGAGAATATTGTGGTGGTTTCACTCAGAGATCATAGTTGGGCTTCATTGGTGATTGTTACTTCATTTCCTTCAAACGATTGGGCTTGCTTTTGCAAAGATTATTCTTTGTGTCGGATTGAAGGAGTTTTGCTGAAGATTGCTGATTGCGTTAACCTCATTGCTGGCCGTAGCATTGCTTATGCTGGCCGTACCACTTCAAGGAGGGGCGTGAGGGTTTTGCTTGTGGACGCCTAGGGTTTTGGAGCATTCTTTGAGGGTTTGGTGGCATCTAGGGCTAAGGAACACTCAACAACCTCGAGGATAGTGGAGACTTCATTCTGCAAAGGTCAAATCAGACTTTTCATGGCTTCTAGTCTGCTGTTTCTACTACCGCACCTTGACAAAGTTGCTAACTTTTTTTGGGTATGTTAATCCTAGATATGTCATGATATTTTATGAATTGGGTTGTTGTTATAATCGAGAAAATCTCGATATTTGGTTTGTAATAGAAATCTGGAATTTCCAGCTAGTTGTGACTTTGAAAGAAATAAAATTTCTGATTATATCATTCCTGCAAGTTTGTTATTTTCTGCGCTTTTGTTCAAAGCATTCAAAACATTATCAAAAAACACAAACAAATCATCTATCAAACCACAAAAAAAACCAAGAGCAAACAGGGCAGCATATTACAGCAACATATTCTAACTTCATGTGATTGTTAGCAACTTGCTATTTCAAAAAATGATACTTAATCGGAATATATTTTGTCTTGGAGTGCATAACTGGGTTCTTTGAAATATTAATTGCACTCTTATTGTCACATAAAATAGAGATGGGATGATCAAACTCTACTTTGATGTCCTTCAATGTCTACTTCATCCTTAGAAGTCTGCTTCATCCTTAGAAGCTATGTACAACAAGAAACTGCTGCAATGTATTCAGTTTCAGCTGTAGACAAAGAAATTGATTCTTGTTTCTTACTCAACCACGAAACAAGAGAATTTCCTGGAAAGAATGCACCTCCACTCGTGCTCTCTATCATCAACATTGCTGACCCAATCTGCATCTGTGTATGCCGTGAGTGTGAAATCTTCACCTCTTGGATACCATAAACCAAAATCCATAGTACCTTTCAAATATTTGAATATCCGTTTTATTGCACTTACATGAGTCTCCTTTGGTGCAGCTTGAAATTGAGCCACATAACCAACAATTTGCATAATATATGTCAAACTCCCAATCATTGACCTTTACAAAGTTTGATTAGCTTGGGAGATTCATCACCCTTGCTTAACTTGCATCCTGTAATCATGGGGGTACTCATAGGATTGCAGTATTCTACCTTGAACTTCTTCAACATTTCCTTAATATACTTGGTTTGAGAAAGAAATATTCCATTAGCTGATTGTAATATTTGCAAACCAAGAAAATAAGATGGCTCACCAAGCATTGACATTTCAAACTCACTCTGCATAGTAGTAGCAAATTTGTTGCACATATTTTCTTTGTTGCCTCCAAAGATGATATCATCTACATAAACAACAACAATTAACATGTTATTTCCTTCATTCTTGACATAGAGGTTTTTGTCCGCAAAACCTTTTTTGTAACCTTGCTGCTGCAAGTATTTGTCTAGTCTAGAATACCAAGCTCTGGGTGCTTGTTTCAAACCATACAGTGCCTTTTTCAGCTTGCATGCATAGTCCAGATTTTCTGAAGTAATAAATCTTTCAGGCTGTTCCATGTAGACTTCTTCCTCCAAATTTCCATTCAGAAAGGCTGATTTTACATCCATTTGAAAAACTTTGAAATTCTTGAAGCTTGCAAAAGCTAGAAACATTTTTATTGCTTCTAATCGAGCAACAGGTGCAAATGTTTCTTCAATGTCAACACCCTCAACTTGTGCATATCCTTTGCACACAAGTCTTGCCTTAGTTCTTACAATTTGGCCAAATTCATTTAATTTATTCCTGAAGACCCATTTAGTTCCAATGACGTTCTTATCTTTGGGTTTTGGAACAAGTTCTCAAGTTCTATTCTTCTCAATTTGATTGAGCTCTTCATCCATTACTTCTATCCAATTTTTGTCTTTCCTTGCTTCTTGAGCACTCTTTGGTTCAATTCTTGACAACAAAGACGTATTTTCATTTTCTGAATAATGTATTGTTGTGACCTTTTCACACATCACCCCATTCTAAATGGGGACCCCCTAAATTTTTGCTCCATTCTGGTCTTTTGGCTTTGGTTTTGTCTCTCTTTCTATCTCTTTTTGTCTCTTTCTGCTGTTTGCTTTCCAGGGGTGTGCCCGCCTTTGAGCTTGAACGAGAAATTTTGGATAAGTCTGAAAATTAGGGTTTTGAGTCTTCAGGCCAGTTTGAAGTCAAATGGAGTGAATAAGTTGAAATCTGAGTTTGGCGTTGCGGTCAACAAGCTTCTAGTAGGTCCCCAGCAAAATTTCATTGGATTCCAACAACTTACTATTTTTAGTAAGTACCTAATTTGGGACATTTTTCATAGCACTTTCGAAGTTCCGGTCATTACACTACATCCAGAGCATGTCAAGCTATTTGTCTGCAAAATTTGAGCCAGAACTGACAACTTTCTATTTTTAGCAAGTTGACCTTCAGAAGCTGTTTTTAGGGTTTACATGCAAAGTTTTTCAATACCTGTTTGGAGATTCTTTATGGGTTTTCTGAAACCTACGCAGTGATATAACATGCAAAATGAGACGATGACTTTCAGTATTCAGCATTCGGAGGCTATTTTTAGGGTTTGCATGTTGAAATTTTCTATGCATGTCTGGACATTCCTTGTGGGTTTTTTGAAAGCTTCACAGTGGTATAACATGCAAACCAGGATCAAGACTTTTTTCAGGAGCTGTCTTCAAAGGCTATTTTTAGGGTTTGCATGTAGGACTTTTCAGTGCATGTTAGGTTATTCTTTATGGGTTTTTCAAGAGCTACGCAGTGATGTGACATGCAAGCAGAGTTGGTCACTTTTTCACAGACTTACTATTTTTAGCAGGATCACTTCGGTAGCTGCTAAACACTTCAATATCACGAACAAAGCAAAGTGCAACAGAAACGGGGTCAAACGGAGGTCATTTGATCGACATGCAAGTCAGATTAGGGTTTCTAGCTTCGGGACCCAAAATGAGGGGTCAAACGCCAAAATTTTCGAAAACCAGTGTATCCCACTGCGATCAGTATCTTTTGAGCTATCCACTGGTAAAATTTGAAGGCAATCGAAGCACTTACTATTTATAGTAAGGCAACTCCAGAAACAGGCTATAAATAGTAAGTCAGCAGCAGGCGCTAGTGTGAACGGGTAGGTCACTCCATGAGGAGCACGTCATTCAAATTTCAAGTCAAACGGAGTTGGGGAAGTCATGAAACTGAGCAGTTACTATAAATAGTAAAACACCTTCAAAAACATGCTAGAAATAGCAAGTCAGCTCGAGATGGCAGTGTGAATAGACTAACTAGGTCATGAAGGTCCCGTGGCAAAAATTTCAAATCAATCCAAGCTTAAGAGGTATGAAAATCAGAGGACTTACTAAATATAGTAAGACATGAGCGAGCAGGCCAGAAAAATTCTAAGTTTGACAAAATTCCTGCTCATACCCCAAAATGCGCCCAGGGAGAAGTTGGCAGGAGGATGGAGAAGTTTCAAGTGAAGAAATTCTTGCTCCTACCCCAAAATGTGCTCTCAAGCTGGCAGAAGCCATAAAAAATTGTCTAAGTGTTTGATAAATCTTGCAGGACCCCCTAAATGCGCCCTCAAGGAGAAGTGGTGAGAAAAAAGTCTAAGTTTGGAGTTAAATCCTCCTTGACCCCCCAAATGCGCCCTCAAGTTGGCAGGAGGATGAAATTTTTTCTAAGTTTGGAGTTGAATCCTCCTTGACCCCCAAAATGCGCCCTTAGCTTGAGAAGATAGAAAAAGTTTCTAAGGCATGAAAACTTCCTACAGACCCCCTCAAATGCACCCAAACAAGTTGGAGGTGTTGGCTTTTCGAAAAATATTCTAAGTGTTTGTAAGTTCCTCCTCCATAATTCAAATGCGCCCAAGGAGGGAGAGAGGGTGAGAAAATTGTCTAAGGCAAAAGTTAAATCCTTCACCACCCTCAAAATGCGCCCATGCTAGAAGTGGAGTCAAGGCAAGTCAAAAGGCGTTGAAGTCAAACTTCCTTCACCACCCCCAAAATGCGCCCAAGTGCAAGGTGAAGATGGATGAAAAAGTTACCAAGGCATGGGTAAATCCTCCTAGACATGTCAAATGCGCCCAAATGAACTAGGAAAAAGACAAAAAGGGTTGACTTTCTCCTTGACCCTTTGAATGCGCCCATGTTAGAAGTAAGTGTTGGAAGTGTTGTCATTGATGTCAAAGTGAAAAAGATGGAGTCATTGATGTCAAAGGCATTGAACAAGATTGCTGAACAAATTGTTATTGATGTCATGGAAAAGGATAATACTCAGCATAATCTGATTATCATCATAAGAAATCAATTGTCGACTCTCAGATCATCATGTTCAGATTGGTTAAATCAGATTGATTATTCTTTAGATCAAGTATTCTCTAAATCCAAGGCCACTATATCATCATTATAAAATTACATTCAGTGGTTGTCATGAGGAGCAAAATTAGATTAAGAAGCACACCCTTATAAATGCAGTATTAAGATAGAGTTTTTGCAGGCTTGAGTGAAGAGATAGAAGACAAAATCAGATATACTTATATATGACATTGTCCAAGAATGAAATAATATGTATTGAAGAAGGAAGCAAATACAATCAGCAATTATAATTAAGAAAAATAGAAGGGAGCAAAAATTCATCTATGAAAAGCAGCAAAGGATTTAAGGAAGTGAATAAGACAAAAAACAAATAAGACAAAACACAGAATAAAACCCAAAAAAAAAAAGAGAGACAAATTTGTCTTAAGAAAAAGGTGCGATTCATATTAGTTTCAGGAAAAGACAAAACTCACAAAAGACAAAACAAGAATAAGACAAAAGAGCATCCAACTCAAGACATCGATTATATTTAGGAGTGCGATTTGTTAAAGGGAAGAGATACAAATGAAAAGGCACGATTTGCACAAGAAAACAAAAGATGAAGCGCTTTATTATTGAAAAGATGCGAACAAGTCAACTTGACTTGTTTCTTGATCAAAAGGTACGAATGTATAAAAGACGTGCTGATACGTCTTACTCCTTAATGAACAGATGCGTTTTTAAAAGGAAGTGTTTAATGCGAATTCAAAAGGACGTGTTCATTTCCAGTTAAGACGTCATCAATAAACAAAGTGATTAATCAAATGACGCGTTCCTTTATTTAGCAATGATCTGATTTGGAAGGGAAAGGTCATGTCTTAAACAAATAGTTATGACTATTTCAAGGGGTTGCATCTCTTCTTGAAGGTATAAGACATATAAAAGGAGATTGTAGTTTGGGAGTGAAGTGTATCAAGGACTTTCATTGAATATCATATGTGATTGAGAAAGAAAGCAACCAGATTTGTGTGTGATGGATTATTGAATAAAAGGCAGATATAATAATAAAAGGAATCTGAATCTGAGCAGATAAAGAGATATACACATGAGAAGATAAAAAGGATCATTAAAGAAAGATTGAAGGTGCGTGAGGCTGTGTGTGCAAAAAGATATATCATCTGAGAAGTGGAGTAGTTGTGGATGGAATAAATGTTTTGATCTTTAAATCACAGCTGGGTGTGTATGGAACATGTGATGTATCATTAAAACTCAAACAGATTTATGAGCAATCAGTGAAGATCATGTTGCAGATCTGAGTGAAGACATATTGCAGATTTGAGAGCAGAGTTTTATGGCAGATTTGTAATCAATATTATAACAGATTATTGAAGAAAAGTTAATGCAGATATAGAAGAAGAGATATATGCAGATTTAAGAGGAGACTTGATGGCAGATTTGTAAAGAATTCTTCGTTGCAAATCAAGAGAAGAATATATGAGCAGATTCTTATAAGATTTTCAAGAGGAAGAGTGTTTAAGCGGAATTGTCCATCATTCGTTGAAAAGCAACATTAAAAGTGGAACACTATTCATTCAAATTATAATATTTTGCTAAGTTGGTGCTTGGCAAGTAGGGGTTGGTGCACCTTGTAGGTTGGTGCCTACTAAATCAGCATTAGGGGTTGAAGCTCCTTGTAGGTTGGTGCCTACTAAACCAAGATTAAGGGCTGGTGCTCTTTGTAGGTTGGTGCCTACTAAACTACATACTTGGTGATTCAAGTAGGTTGGTGCCTATATTCATTGTAAAAGTTTATATAATTCATAAAGTGCATTATTTGTACCGTGGTTTTACCTCACAAGGGTTTCCACGTAAAATATTGATGTCAACTTGTTCATATTGTGATAATCTTGCATAGTTGATTTTGTGTTGGAATTGGAAGTTGATAAAGGTTGTAAAGGGTAAAAGTATATAGATATACTGATTCACCCCCCCCTCTCAGTATATCTTTGTGCTCTTCAGTAAGGTCATGACAAAATCTAAGGCGTTGGGTGTTAAATCCTCCTCCATATGCTAAATGCGCCCTCATCTAGTCAAGATAGATGAAAAATGACTAAGGCGTGGTTAATTCCACGTTGACATGTGAAATGTGCCCAAGGATATTGAGGTGTTAGCTATGTGAAAATATTCTAAGTGTTGTAATTCTTCTGCCTTGACATGCTATATGCGCCATGACTAGAGAAAGATGAATGGAGAAAAAATTTCTAAGGCAAAATTCAAAATTTTCCTTCTAGACCCCTCAAATGCGCCCAAACTGGTGATGATATGTCAAGAATTTTTCTTAGTATTAAAATTTCACCTCTAGAGAAAATACGCCTAGGCTTGAAGGAGTGATGAATTTTTTTTTGAGACATGGATAAAATTGGCAGTTGATGAGTCAGGATACTCCAACTTCACGAGGATGATAAAAATTTTCAAGGCCAAGCAAGAAAATACGCCCAAAGATGAGGAATGAAGAATAAATTTTGAATAAAATATTTTTCTAAGGTTAAAATTCAAAAATTAAATGTACCCCTTCATTTGTAGACACATGAATTCGACACCTTCTGACGGGAATTTTCTTCTGGGTATCGGACATCTTCAACGAGGAAGTGATTTTAAAGTCTTCCACAGCTTGCCAAGAATTTTGAGATGAGAATTTTTCATGGGCACTTGATTGATGAATTTCTTGAGGGGAAAATTTAAAAATTTTCTAAGGCAAGGAATCAATGATGTTTTTGAAGATAAAATACCTTGGATGGTGAATTTGAAGTTGAATGACAAGGTGAATTTGATCAAATTTTTTCGTGAAAATAATCTTCCTGAGCCAGAGATGAATAAAATCAAAGTTGTCAACACTTCAACTGATGAAATGAATTTCTTAAAGATGCAATTGAAGTTAACACTTTTAAAAAAATGATTTAAAAATGCTAAGTACGCCTTGACCAGTGAAGTGAATCTTCTTGAAATTCTAGAAGGTAAAGTATTTTGGATGCCGGATGCCAAGTGTTGCAGCTACCAGAGGAGGGAAATTCAAATTCCTGTAGTGAAGTAGTGGAAATTTAATGAACTAGCTAAAATTGGCTCCTTCTAGAATTCAACTTAGCTATATGAGCTATGAAGTTGTTTCATTTTTCTCCATCAGCTAGCAAGTACGACTTGGGCTCTGAAGTGAAGATTGCAGTGCAAGGTAAAACTTGGTGAAGAGGTTCGAATTTGGGCTCTAGTTGAGAGATTGTTGAAACTGAAGTTGAGCTCTAAGTCTGAAGTAAGTTTGAGGTTGAGAAGTTGCTGAAACTAAGTTGGTCGATTTTCTCTAAGTGCTGAAGTTGTTGAAGCTAGCTTGAAATTTTTTCTAAGCATTGAAAGTTCAAAGTTGCTGCAAGAGGAGTTGAGGTTTGAAGATGGAATTTAGTGCTGAAGCTTCTCATGTTTCAAAAGTTGACTGGCAGCCCCAATGTGATTCTATTTTTCTAAGTTAAATTGCTAATAACTATTTGTTGTTTTTGCAGGATGGCTGAAGTAAGAGCAACTGGCAAAGAGAACAATGCTGAGTCCAGCAAGGCAAACGCGTACAAGTAGGCTGTAATCAAGAAGCTGGGCAAGTCTTTCCTGTCGGAATCAAAATTCTCTTCGAGGTTGGGCAAGCTGGCTGACACGAATTTGGGCTCTTTCAATATGGATTTTTTCAGGAGTCGAATGATGGGAGTTGGAAGTCATCGTCCTTCGATCACTTCGCACAATATTGTTCGGAGTGGACTTTATGCAGATGTTGGTTTCTCGCCAGCCATTCAGTGTCCAGAGCTGATTATGGAGTGTGCCAACTGTTACAATCTAGACCGAAGAACTATCACCTCACTTGATGGCAAGTTGTTCACTAACCTCACACCTGTAGCTATCGGCGAAGCATTTGGAATTCCATCACACGAGAAGATGATTTACAAGATGAGAGAACGTGCTGAGCGGATGTATGCTTCAACATTCGAAAGATGTGCTGATATGATTAACTCTCGTTGGATGAACAAGCCCAAGCCCTCTCGCACAAAGTTGCTGAAGCAAATAATATCAGATGATTTGAAGTAGGAGTACTGTGATTTGATCATGATGCTCAACAGAGTTGGAGGCTGTCCTCAGGTGTTCATCTTTGAGCCGTGGATGTTTTACTATATCAACCTCGTGCTGGAAGGCAAGGAGCATATTAACTGGGCGGTGATGATCAGTGATAATTTGCAGGAGTAGCTCCAGAGTTTAAGGAGGACAGAGACATTTTATATGGGCTCATACATCGTCTACATGTTGGCTTGTATGATGAAGTACAGGGGAATATCATACAAGGTGCCAATTGGATGTGGCTCTCATCAGTTCAAGATTCATGAGGCTTGTCCGTAGCTGCACTTGACAAGCACATCCCATTACAAGCGAGTCAACGACGCCTTCCCCATGCATATAACGAGATCACTTCAGCAAAGGACTCATCACAGGATCTCGAAGGAAGCTCAAGAATTGATAGAAAGGTACGGTTGTTGGTTCATCCAATTTCTGAAATTTACTTACATTAGGCTCCAAGGGTTTTCTTCATATCCGTATAGATTGCCCAAGTACCCTACAAACAGGATTTTGATGTTAGAGATATCTAGGCAACTCATCGCCTATGATAAGATTCAGAAGAAAAAGAAGAAGGGAGGACTAGACTTCCCAATCATCATGGGGAATTCAGACGAAGTGTGTCCTTCACTATAGGCAGCCAAGGAAGCTGAGAATGAGCTTCAGTTTTTCCATTTTTCTTATCACACCAGCAGGCAGCATTATGACCCCCACAGCAATATCAGATGGATACTATCATAAGAGTTCAGGCACAAAGCAAATATTGAAGATTACTGGGCTGGTGTGTTGGATGAGGCTGAAGTTAGAAAGAGAATGTTTTCAAGACTACCTTTGAGCATGATCAGGGAGTGTGAGATTATTCCAGTACCAGACCAGGTGGACGAGGACATGAACGTTCTTCATCCAGATTATGAGGCAGTGAGGGATACACCACTCCCACTTCCAAATTGGTCGGAGCCGGAGATTGCCGATTTGGACACACTTTGCATACCAGTCTTGACATTCACCAGAGGGTGGGTTGAAAGGCATGTGAATAGGCTGAAGAGTAGGTCAATTCCTTTGACTTACAATTTGATGGGAGATCATAGGACGCCAACTGCCACCAAGAAGAAACAGGTTGCTCGAGCTCCAGAATCTCGAAGGAAAGAGCTAGTTCAGCCAGAGCCTCCAAGAATTGTGGTAGAATCACCTACGCCATTGGAGACACGTTCTCCAAGCATACAGGAAGTTTCACTATTTGTTGAACAGAGAAATATGTTGAATAAGGAACAAGAGTTACAGGAGGCAAATCAGTCACCTTGAAGAGAATCTATTGGCCAGAGTGTCAATGCACCCACCAGAGATGATCAACAAGAAGAAGATGAAGAAACTGCTATTGATACACTTCCAGCGTGAGCTTGAGGCTGCTCTAGAGGATGATACAGTTACAGGACAAGAGGTCCAAGTTTCAGGAGATACTTAGCCCATAGAAGCCAATGAGCCTCGCTAGAATGAAATTAGAGAAGAGGTTCGTGAAGAAGAAGCAAGGGATGAGCAGCCATTTGTTATACAATAGGTAGTACCAGATGGCACAGGAGGTAGATAAGTGGGTGGCCAGCGTTCATGTTGAGACGGAAAAGTTTATGGAAGATCTTGCTCATGCTTACCAGCAAGCTTCCAACATTATGGCACGAATGGATGTAGTTGATCATGCCTGGGGTGATGCTCATATCTATCAGAGCAAGGTTATTCAGCGTTTGGAGGCTTTGATGCACACTCCCTTGCAGATGTTGATTGATGGAGGAGTAATTTAGGAGGGTGATAGGTATGCTTTTGCCGGCTGGTACTCTTCAATAGTCATAGGCTAAGGATTCTTCGATGCAGCACAGGTTGATTCAGTCAGAGTCAGGAAGGCTATTACGAACATTATTGATGGAGTTCTGAACACCTTAGAGGCTATCTTTGCCAGGAGGCTGAATTCTGATGAGATGACTGTTGATGGCTTGAGGACTAGGCTGCCACCTTTCTTTTCAGAGGTGAAGACTTTTGTTCAGAACGAATTTGAGAACACCTCCACTTTCTCCAGTATTATTCAAAATACTCAGGATGCTCTAGTTGCTTGGAGAAAGTCTTGTACGCAGCATGGGCAGGCAATTACGGTGTTGGAATTCCAGCTCGATCACATTCCGCCGATCTTAGTTCGGGAGGTTGAGGCCGCGCTAGCTAGATTCATTGATTTCACAGCCAAGGAGAAGGAGAATGAAAATGCCCTTTTGGATGATGATCTTCTAGAAGACTGATTGTGGGCATTAATTGCCTTTGCTATTTTGGGAGTGAGTGGGAATCTTGTGATTCATTTATTGTACCACTCCCCATTCTGGCAGTTTTTAGGGTTAGGGCTGATGTGGCTTAATCTAAGCCATTCATTTGATTGTAATCTGAGCCGTCCATTGGACTGGGCCAGCTATATAAAGGGGCATCCCCCCTCATTTGTACATCATTAGATTAGAGATCAGAGATTAGAGCAGAGAGACTGATAGTTGTAATAGCTTAGCATAGTTTGTGAGCATAGCATAGTTTGAAGGAGAAGGAAAGTTTTCCCTTGAAAACTTTGTAAGAGATTGTTGTGAAAACTATCATAATAAAAAGAAGCTTTCATTGATGGTGAATTCGTCTTTGTTATGAGCAGCTAGCAAGATTTCTTCACCTCTTCTACTTCAAATAGCTTAGATTAGAGTAGTTTTCATTTTCATGCAAGTAGATGTTAATCGTGGATTGTGGTATTTAATCAAGGCAGCTTCGTTTTAATCCATACCACTAGCAGCTTGCTGACGGCAAGTTTTCCTTGTGTGGTCAATTGGAAAACTTTACAAGCTTAACTTCGGTTATGATTCACGTCTTGGCATGCATCGTCTTGATGGTGTCTTTATGTTGAATTGTGACTTGAACATTCGTTGCCGCTCCCTTGAAGATTGCACCGAATTTGTGTGAGTTGTCCAACGTGAGGCGAAACAAAGTCTGGTTGAAGTCTGCTGAGATTGATCCCATATTCTGCCCTAGAATAGAATTTAGATCTTCTAAACCCTGCACTTCTTTAAATTCAGTACATTTCTAGTTAGTTTTAGGAAGTTTGTACCTTATTGCCAAATCATTCGCATCACTCAAGAAAATCCCCTTCCAATCATTAACCTGTTGTCAGCCGCAAACATTCTGAACAATTGTGTAAGTCCCCTCGTGAAAATAGCAAATCACAACGAACCAACTGAGGGTGTTCCATTGCATTATCGGAACCTTGGAGTTGATCTTTCTCGCAATCTTAGCATACATAATACTTTGATCAAGAGAGAATGGAGTAACCTTTGGATACTTTGTTTTGCTGATTGGTGCGGTCACAAAAATCACATCAACATGTATCAATCTTCTTGTTGCTCTTGGCCTATCACCTCTTATTATTAGATTTTCTGGATGATTTCTTTGTATAAATTTAGGTGGTGTCTTTGTGGAAGCTTTTGATGATGTCTCAGAAGGTGTCTTTGATGGTGTCTTTTGTGCAATTGTTTCAATTGCACCTCCTTCTACACTTTCTTTATCTTCCTTGAACTCCTTTGAATCTAGATCATCCACCTCTTGTATTTTTTTTTTGAAGACTTCTATCTTCATCAATTATAACGTTTGCACTCTCAACAATTTTGTGCAAGCGTTTATTGTAGCATCTATATGCTTTACTCTTGGAAGAATATCCAAGAAAAAATCCCTTATTTGCTCTCAAGTCAAATTTACCCAGATTGTCTTCATCTTTTCTAATATAACATGGACTACCAAACACTCTGAAGTACTTCACAGTTGTTGGCCTACCTGCCCATAACTCATAAGGAGTCTTGTTGCTATTGACTCGGATTAATCCACGATTCTGAATATAAATAGCAGTATGAACTGCTTCTTTCCAGAAAGAATCAGGGCCTTTGGACTCATTTAGCATGCTCCGAGCCATCCCTTGAACCGTCCTATTTTTCCTTTCCACAACACCATTTTGTTGTGGTGTTCTTGCAGCTGAAAATTGTCTTTTTATTCCATGCTTTTCACAGAAATCATGGAATTCACTTGAAGTGAATTCTCCTCCTTTGTCTGATCAAAGAAATTTGATCGTCTTTCCAGTCTCATTCTCCACTAAGGCTTTGAATGCCTTAAATTTGTCAAGAGCTTCTGATTTTTCCTTTAAAAAAGCAACCCAAGTCATTCTTGTAATATCATCAATTAAAAGCATAAAATATCTTTCACCTTGCTTGCTCCTTGTTCTCGTTGGCCCACATAGATTTGTATGAATCATCTCTAGAGACTTTGAAGTAGAATACTCCTTAGATTTGAACCTTCCTCTAGTTTGCTTTCCCAACTGACATTCTTTACAGATTATATTTGAAGGTTTTGAGAGGTTTGGAATATCTCTCACTGCTTCCTTGTAGTTGATTTTGACAATATTGTCAAAATTTAGGTGCCCCAATCTCTTATGCCACAACCGGCTTTCATCTTCTTGTGACATGCAACACTTTTCACTTTTGTTGTTATTAAGAATATAAAGATTGTTGCTTGCTCTACTAGCCTCAGCAATAGATTTGCCTTCTTTGCTTATTTCACACCCTTCAGAATTGAAAGTAAGAGTGTGTCCTTGGTCACACATCTGACTCACACTTAGAAGATTATGTTTCAAACCTTCAACAAATAATACATTTTCTATTTTTGTTCTTCCATTTTCAAGAACAAGAGTGCCTTTACCTGAAATTTTGGTTGAAGCATTATCACCAAATCTTACTATACCACCATTTGTTTTCTTCAAAGTATGAAACTTACTTTTGTCACCTGTCATATGTCATAGAAGCCTTCAAATCGTCCATTTAAACTTATATCTCTGCTAAAAAATGTCTTATGAATCTGCTTCAAATTGCCTTATAAAACTGATCCAAGTCACCTTAAATATGCCACTCCAATCTGCTGATATGAATAGCTCCAATGTGATAATATGATTTTCTCTAAAACTACTATAAGACCTGCTTCAAATCAGGTATGTGATCTGCACAAAGACATTAGAGACATCTATTTCCAATTCTTTATTTTTGCATTCTTTGGCATCAATGACAAACTATCCATGTCCCTTTGACATCAATGACTACTTTCAACACATTACTCATCTCTATGATCTACTATGGCTAAGACTCCTTGGCATCCCAACTCTAATTCTAATGGTTGTGCCTATATCTCTTCTTTACATCGAAACCCTCTAACACCCCTCTTTCATGGCAAGGATCTTGGGGATAGGTTCACATTACAGGTTTCTTGTCTATCAGCAATAATTCTTTGGCTTTGAGTGTTAGGAGGTGAAATCAACTATCTCTTAGGATTGTCTAGCTTACCCCCTTTAGCCTTAGAAGTTCCCCATTGAGAATTCTAGACTTTGCATTGGTACTCCTACAATGATTGATGATAATATCATTGGCTTTTCCAATGCATCTTAGAATACTGGTACCTAAGGTTTTTGGTTCCTTGCCTATTTGGTCTTCATTTGCTTCCAATACTTAGCATGGTCTTTCCCTTACTCTTCTATTTATGCTTGTGGCAGTTTGTGCATTATTCTTTTTGGGTTAACCCTTGTTGGCTTGTTTTTTTGCTTTTCTTGCTTTTTTGAATTTGCTTTGAGTCTAGGGCCCCTTTTGCTCTAGTTCTTTGTTATTGTAGCTTATGTACATTCCTATCCCTTTGACCTATTCTTGGTGATTTGTGGATGTTAATATATATTTTTTCCTTTTATCTTTATTGAAATAGGAAATTGGTTGAACCCATTTGAAAAAGAGAAATTGGACCTCAACCTTGGACCAAAAGATGATAAGCACTAGCCATTAAAAATGGGGATTGCTGGAGCTAGTAGTTATGGATGTAATATTGTGGATTTGTGTGTTATCTACTGTGAAGGCTTTTTAATTCTAATGTGCAGCACAGCCTCAAATGCTAATAAGTTTTTACTTAATGATTATTATCTAAGTTGCCAGTTTTGGTACGGGTTCAGATACGAGTACGGGTATGGGTATGGCAGTACGACAATTTTTTTTCCTTGGGTACAAGTACGGGAATATAGATATAAACATAATGTCATAAACATGTTCAAAGTTATAAATTTAATTATAAGAACAATGATATTCATTAGACATAAATGATAAACTATTAAACATAATTGCCAATAAATAGAATATTGAAATACCTCATATAATCATATTCATAATTTGCAAAAATGTAAATACTCAAGTCTTAAAATGTCATTACACATTGAAAATTCAGATTACAATCAATATTTAATTTAGTAGTCTTCAAATTCGTCTTCATCAAAAGCATCAAGGTCGTGGTCCACAATTGGTTCAATTTCATTTGAACCACCATCAATTGGATTGCCACTCCCACTAGGTGCGTCAAATGCAATAGTTGCCTCATCGTCATCTATAGAAGCTAAGGCAAGTTGTGCAAGTGCAGCATCTAAATCAGCACACTCAGGGGCTAGATCCCAATTCTTTCTCACACT
Organism: Sequoia sempervirens; assembly: GCA_007258455.2. NCBI lineage: Eukaryota > Viridiplantae > Streptophyta > Pinopsida > Cupressales > Cupressaceae > Sequoia > Sequoia sempervirens. The sequence goes on along the minus strand of VDFB02104264.1, from coordinate 8,452 downwards.
CTCATTGTATTCAGGTTTCTTATGTGACAAGAGATGAAGGTTGGAGTGTATATAGATCAAATTATTCGCTTTTTTTGCACCCAAATGATTGCGCTTGACCGAGCGGATGAAGGAGTATGTACTCCAATTCCGCTTAGCTGAAGAGGAACTTGCAACCTGTTGAGTATGCATACAACATTTAGTATTTAATTTTACTTGCCAATAATATATAGCATAATAGCATCGAATGAAAAACGAAAAAATAAATAAATAAAAAGTTACATACTTGGGAGAGTATTTTAATTGCAAGAGGCTGCAAGTAATTGGAGCCTTGACCATGTAGATACCACCACTCAACAACATTTTTCCTATATTTGTCTAGAAGAGCAGAAACATCATGATGTTTTGAAGATATGAATTGGCTAAACTCACTCATGACAATACTTTGGATATCTTCATCTGAAAATATCTTACTAAATGCAGCTTTATAGCCAACATCAACCTCCGCATCCCTATATGGTGCTACCCTCCTCAACAAAGAAAGTACCTCTTTGCTATAATACTTTGGTGACAAAGCAAATGCTAAGAGATGTAAAGGGGTGGTCATCTTGTTCCAACGGTCAACAATAATCTTTTGCACATTTTTGAAAAATGTTTCTGTTGGGTCATGTTCCTTGGCATCTATTATTGTTCTTATTTTCTCCACCATGGAATCCATGCCATTAACATACCTAATCATGCTCATAATTGGCTCGGTGAAATTTATAACATATTCCACACGAACCCACCACTCATCATCTAAGATCATTGCTTTTACTTTTTGGGCTCTTTCTGTGCTTGATTTCCTCCATACACTCCACAAGCTGTTGATGACCATAGAATTCAATGCCTCTCGCACCTTCACAAGTCGTCTTCAGACGATTGTGTGAGATGCAAATCAAGTTTCAGTAACCTAACATGGTAAGAAAATACATGTCACAAATCAGCAATGAAAAATTAAAATAAATAAACATATATATATTAACAAATCAGATATAAATTACCTTCAACAACTCCAACTTGGAGAAGGTCCTGAAGATGGCTTGTAACATATGATGATTAGTCACAAACATTTGGATCTCCTCGCCCTCTGCGTAGATTTGTTTGACCCACTCAATTTGTGTGCCAATCTTTTGTATTATCAAATTGAGTGAGTGGACTGCACATGGTGTCCAAAAAATGTGACCATATCTAGCCTCCACTATAGCCCCAACTACCCTACAATTTTTAGCATTATTTGTTATGACTTGGACAACACTTTCAGACCCCACCATTTCAATGGATTCTATGAGGATATTGGCAATAAAACTTGCATCTTTTATTTGCCCTTCACAATCATCTGCCTTCAAAAACATCGCCCCTTTAGGGGACATTGCTAGAACATTGATCAATGGCCTATTTTTGCAATCTTTCTATCCATCAGAAATGATGGATACACCTGTTTCGACCCATGTATCTTTGATTACTCCCAATGTTGCCTCTAGTGAACATTTCTCCTTTGCCAATAAGGTGGTTCAGACCTTTTCATACCTAGGACTAACATAATCATAAGTTGTATTAGAAATGGCTTTCGCCATTTCCTGCCAATAAGGTGATCTAACAATGTTGAAAGGAAGCCCATTGCCATAAATGCAACGTGCAATGTTCTCATCTGCTATCTCCCTTGCTTCATTTTTGAATGCTTTCTCCAATGGGCCTCTTTTTCGTGTAGCCGAAGTATTTTCTCCTTTAGAAGATTGTGCCATTTCCATGAAAGGATGTGGGCCACCCGGTTATGATGAGTCACTAGGTCTTTGCAAGCTTTTCTTGGCAAGAGGATGTGCCATAGACTTTGATTTTTTGAATGACATGTCAGCCTCCTCTTGTTCTTTAATATAAGCTAATATTTGCCCTTTTGGCAACCCTTTTTTATTTGGCCTAGGGCAAACTTTTATCCTTGTAAAGGAATAGCGGGCTTTCACTCAAAAGTACGAGCTCTCATATGTAGTTCCACATTGGCTACAACGCCAAACAAAACCCCCACCACCTGGGATTTGTTGAATCATTGTCGTATGTCGCCAAAAAGGTGAGGATGGATCATATTTCAATTGACTCTCTGCATCTATGCCAATTGAAGTAGAACTACCGGCCATTCTGTATGAAGTTATGAACGTAAAATTAATAAAAACATTACAAATTAACAACACATCAACTAATTTTTTTTAGAAAAAATGGGCATTATAACCCCTTATTTTGCATAAAAAGTTCTTAAAAAAATTCAAAACTTACTAAAAAAACTAAAAAAAAAACTTGAAAAATCTTCAAAAACAAATTGAAAACTTGAAAAAAAAGGACAGATTCACTCACCTTCGATGGTTTGATCTTTTTAGTGCACCTATTCCTCCCTTGTTTCTATAGGTTGAACTCCTTCGTAGCTCTCACCTTCAAAACAAAAGAGAAAACTTACAAAAATCAACTATTTCAGCTTGGAGGCAAAAAATGGCGTTTTTTTCTCTTTTGAGTTTGCAAAATGAGCTTCATTTGGTCGGCCAAGGCAACATAAGCCACTATAAGCACTTTTAGGGTTTCATTTTGTGCTTTTTAATTGTTTTTTTGCCTCTTTAGGCATCATATTCCATAGGTTCCTCCTGGGTATGCCCGAGTCCTCCTTGGATCCCGTTTAGAGCCCTTGGGTCCTCTGTGGGTCCTTCACCTGCCATTCTCAGAAGGACCCACAAAAGACTCAGGGGCCTTGGCAGGACCCTAGCTGGACCCGGGGGAGGACCCTTAATGGACCAGGACTTGGACCCAAATTTGCAGGATATGGGGGGCATATCAGCCGTACCCGATAACTTAGATTATTATGAAAGAAATTGTACAATCAAAGAAAAAGGTGTCATGTCCCCGAATTGGAGGTATGGTGATTTAATTAAATTATTTAATTAAGTTGTCCAAATTATTGATAATTTATGAGGATAGCTTAATTGATGATTTAATTAAATCAAGAGATGTTATTAAATTAATTATTTATTAAGTTATTCCCATAAAATAAAATATCAAAAGGGATGACTTATTATTTAATTAATTTAATAATAAAAAGCGACTTAAGTGACTTAATAATAAAATAATAAAGTCACTTAAGGAATATTTCTAGAATCTTCTAGAAGTCTCTTGGTGATGAGATTGAAAAAGTATAAAAAGAGGCTTGGGCTATGCATTTGGACATCTTGAGTTGAACACACTTTTTCTACTACACTGCTGAAGCTGAATGCTTAGCTTATTGATTACCAGTCTTCGTTTGTGAAAGACCAAACCTAGCTGGTTAAGTGCCAATTTCGGTTGTGCAACACCAACCCTAGTTGGATAGTGGAGGGAGATACTTCAGTCTTTCTCATTGTGCTAATTGCAATCATTTTTGGAAGAGTTTGGGAAGTTATTTGAAGTCTGCAATTTTGTTCCAGTCTGCAGATCAGCCATGAGAGAAATCACATTTTCATTCGTTGCTCTTCAATAAGGAGATATAATTTTGTGGGTACTTGAGGGATTGCTTCCTTTGGTGTTGGCAATCATTTTCATAACAAATTCGAGGAGCTTAGAGGCTGCATTTATTTATCTAAAGTATTGCCAGGCAAGAACAGGGGCGGCTGGGTGAAAGCATCGATTGGGCCTAAGAGGAGTTCAATTTGCTTGGAATTTGATTGCTACTTCATCTCTTATCAAGGGCTTCAACATTCAATCAGGTTCCACTATTAGTAGTTCATAATTTTATTGCATATGGGAAAGTTTAGAGTTGCAGCTGTAGGTGCATATTTCCTTACCAGCAATTATCATATTTTGTAATCAATGCAAATGCCAAGAGTCTTGGCTTATTGATGAGCATTGTATTGGATCATTGTGTTGTAATCATAGATACTAATTTGCTGGTCATTTGTAGTTTTCATTGAGCAATTCTATATCATTTGTACTCAGCCTATAGCATGCATGCCAATTGTTTGACAAAATGTCAATTGGCTGTAGGTTCTCTTTTTGGCATAAATAATGTTATAATTTTGCATACCAAGTGTTTGTATTAATGCCACTTGGCTGTAAGTGCATAAATGCCATCTTAGGTTGCATCCAAAGTGTTTGTCATAATTACTAGTTGTTGTAGCTGCATATCGCAAGTAGTTTCAGTCACATATATGCATTGAATATTGCCAAAATAAGTTGCACATTCATGTTAGGTCATTATTTAGACAATTTAGAGTCATTTGCTAGCATCCTTATTGATGCTAAGTGAAGAAAAGTGTCATTATAGCAAACTGAAATTTTATCAGTCATATGACCCTTGTATGCGAAGTGTTTGATGAAATTCCTTGAGCCTTCAATCAACATTTTGAGATCAGATTTGAGCAGAGTCATTACAAAAGGTGAGAAGGAAATGCTGGGAAATTAGAATAGTGCGAACTTGAGAACATTTGGGACAAAGACAGATAAAGGTTCTTCATGGGTTGAGCAATACATTCTATTTCTAAAGTCATTTTTTGGAATAATCTTGAAGTCATAACAGTGGTACAAACACTGCAATTTATGAGTTTTGGTTCCCTTATTAAAGTTTCACCCAGCAATTACTGTATTTGTTACCATTTTACAACATATATGGCTGCATCTATAGGAGCTGTGCATGTACAGGGACTACAAATTTGACAATCTTTGCTGCTTTTTTTCAACTAGCAGGTGCTGAAGCATGTAGCTAGACTTTTTGCATATTCTATTTATAGCCATTTATTATTGTGCAAAGTTAAATGTAAATGTTTGTAACTTTGTAGTGAATATTCATAATTTTTGTGAAGCAAGGAAAATGACACTCTTTTTCAGTCAAGCCAAATGATTTGCAAATGAGATTAGGGTTAATCAATAGTAATGCCCTAATGGGTTTGTGTTTGCATGACATTAGTTATATGAAGATATTGACATTTTCTTTGTCCAGGATTACATAAATGAAAGTGACAATCTGGTTTCACTTCAGGCTGAGATCCGTGAATGTGATGCAATTCTAACACAAATGGAATCCCTTCTTGGAGGATTTCAGGTAATATATTTATTATTTTCAATTTAAAAAAAAAATTGTGTGTTCTTGTTAATAAAGGAAGAAGAGTTGTTGTAAATTTAATGTCAGAGAATGTCCTGGCCTCAATGGAGATATTGCCTATTATCATAGTCCATTCAATGTAGGTTGGTTAATCTCTTTTTTATACAACTTTTATCTCCTGATGCCCAGGCAAACCTTTTTTGGCACTGTCTAATACCATAGAAAAGCTCTAAGCCCTTATTGTGACCTGTCTCTAAAGTACCTACAAAATACTGTTGCATTATTAAAAAACCTTACTGCAAAGGGAGGAGTTGATTGCCGTATGCTTGTCTTATTGAAAGGCAGGCTCAATATTGTTTAAGAACTACCCTAAGTATTGTTTTCAGAAACAGGAGTTTGACTGCTTGCAAGCTAGGCCTGAAATTCTGGACTATTGCCAAAACTATTTCTTTGTATAGCTTCCCTCATTTTACCATGGATGCAAATACAATACCCTGCCTTCGCAAAGTTTAGTTTAACATGTGATTTTACTGCTCTACTCCCACTAAGCTAGGTTGCAGGTTTGAGTTTGAGTTTAGGTTTGGGTTTAGCCTTTTTGTTATGGATATGTGGATTCAGGTATGCTGGTGCAGCAATTTTTTGTGGGGTTGGGGACATCATATGAAAAACTTACTAAAAATAGGAATTAAGTTTGATAACCACATAGCATGCATTGAATAAACAAAACAGCCATAAAATACTTTAATGCCAATTAGTCAAACTTGAATGTCATGATATATATTCATTGTTCACTATTAAAATAATAAAATCAACAATCATCATCATACTGCTCAACATAAAGAGCATCATCATCATCATTGCCATTAGATAGTGGAGAGAAATTAGCAGAATCACTTAGGAGTGTCACTGGCACTAGCACTAGCACTAGCACTAAAAGTATGCTGGCTGTCTGGGTTGAGTCCTCTAAAAATGAATATTGGTGGGCAATAGTAACACCCAAGTCAAGATGCTTTGCTCCTACATCCGATAACTTTTTTGCTCATTGTAGTCAATTTGTTTGTTTGAAAGAAGGCACAAGTTGGAACACATGTAAACTAACTCCTTTTCCTTTTTCTATGCCAATCAGTTGCTCTATATAGAGTGAATGAAGGATTATGTATTTTGATTCCACTCAGATGAAGACAAATTAGCAATCTATTGAGGCAAAGTTAGAGAGTTATAAAATTATAGATCAAACTTCAAACTTGATTTGAAAAAAATAAAAATGAAAAGTATTCAATTTTAGACAGCTTCAAATACCAATAAAAAAATTTAGTTGCAACAAAATTATGATTGCAAGAGGCTATTTGTTGGAATGTTTTGGCCATGGAGTTACCACCAATTGTGAGTTCTTTTTATACTTGTCATGAAGAGTGGAAATATTTTGATCATTGGAGTGTACAAAGTCAGCAAACTCATTATTTGCTACATCTTCCACGTTAGGATTAGGGAAGAGTCTAGCATACTCTAGCTTGTACTTTTTGTTTTCTTCATCATCTTTGTATCTTGCAACACTACTTGACAGAGAAAGGAATTTAGTGCTATAATATTTTAGAGTCAATGCAAAGTCAAGAAGATGTAGTGAGATGGTCATTTTGTCCCATCGCTCAACAAAAACTGTCTACATCTATTTGAAGAAAGTTTCTTTAGGATTCTTTCTTGTCTTATTTGTGATGGTCTTTTTTTCAATTATTGAGTTAATGCTGTCAAATGCCTCTCCCACGCATGGCTTATCCATGTTAATAAAAGGGATCATACTCAAGATGGGATGAAATTAAGATAGTCCACACAATCCCACCAATCTATTTTAACATTTGTTACCCTCTCATTGTTAGATTGCCTCCATGAACCAAATTTGGTTGACAACCATGCTAGAAACTGCCTTCCACATCTTTACAAGTCATCTCAAGACCATTGTGTTGGAGGTGAATTGAGTCCCAACAATCTATTCGAAAATAAAAATATAGAATATGAAAAATAAAGAACAAAACATACTTTGATTTTATAAAACAAAATACTAAAATGAAACATAAAATGGTATTGTTTCTCTTACCTTCAATAGCTCCAATTTTAAAAATGATCTCAATATGGCTTGAGACATATGGTGATTGTGATCAACATTTGGATTTCTTTAGCCTTAACATACACCTATTTGATCCAATCAATTCTTTTGCATGACTTATGTAGCATTAGGTGTAACAACCCACCTTACTTTTTTAATTTACTTTTGCAATAAGAGATGCAAATGCAATGTGATCAACACTTTTTGATCACCAAAATCTCAGAGTGGGCAAGGTGAGAGCATACAGTGCTTCCAACCATAAAACTATTCTTAATGAATGCAATTACAAAGATATGGTGGCAAGTTGACCATAGCACACAAGCAACATAACTAGTGTTGGCGTTACAATTTGCACCTCTGGAGTGCGTATTGGCAATGTTACAGAATCGATGTTGTTGTGTATTAATCAAGAGGACCGAGAGTTCCTTATATAGATTACAAGAGACGATGTTTCTAAAAGAAACAATCGTTAAGTTAGAAAAAGCAAAAGCAACAAGATGACCATTACGACATAAATAGAAAGATATTATTCTAATACCCTCCCTTAATGGTCATCATTCTAACTACCCAGAGAGAACAGAGAAGGGTACCCCCTTCTTCTCAGAACGTTGCTGCAACAAAAAACAAGAGTCTGCCACTGACTCTGCCACTTGAGATGAGTCTGCCACCAACCCTCCCAGAAACTGCAAAACTTCTGGAAATAACAACACCAACAGTCCAACCTGAAGTTGGAGAATTGTCCCTCCCTGTAACCAGAGACATACCAAGAACAGCTGCTACGATTTTGAGGAAAAATCGGCAAACCCTCCAAACTTCTGCAGATGAGCAAGACGCCCGAAAACAAATTGCAAGAAGCCAAATGTGCAGATGTTTGCCCCAGCAACTCCAGGTGCGACCAAAAAACCGGCTGCAACATACCACAATTTTTGAGGAAAAAATCGCCAAACCCAAGATTACAAATCATCGTTTTTTCGGAAAAACCGGCTGCAACATACCACAATTTTTGAGGAAAAAATCGCCAAACCCAAGATTACAAATCATCGTTTTTTCGGAAAAAACGGTAAAAACCAGAGAGCCCTCCCGAATGACAGAAACCCTAACAAGGGTATATAGGAGAAAAACTCTTAATTTTTTAAGACAAAATTATAAACCCTCCCGGAACCCAGAAGACAGATTTTTTTTTTCTTTTATGGGACAAAAAAATATTTAAAAACCCAGAACATCGATTGTCGGCTTGAAAAACAAAGGGTTTGCAACCCTAGCCGCCAAAGAACAAAAGAAAT
>VDFB02104263.1:0-68186 GCA_007258455.2 Sequoia sempervirens | reverse complement strand
CGGGGGCGTGAGAAGTTGGAATAAAACGCCAAATACAGATTTGTGAAATGCAAACTGGAGAACCCTGACAGTCGTGCCTAGTAGTGCAATGTGATATCTTTTAAAATACAATAAAACTGTGGCATTGAAAAGAACAGAGGGGCGCCAGATAGAAGCAAGAAAGGGCACGTAGAATTGTGAAAGCACTATGTATAAGCAACTGTTTTAGAATTAAATAATTAAAAATTCTTAGAGCCTAGAAGGTTGTGTGGTAGAGGGAGGTTCAGAGAAAGAGATCATAGACTATGTGGGATGTAATATGGAGCCAATGCAAATATTGAATTCATAGAAGGAATTAAAATATATGCAGTTTAGAAGGGAGGTCGTGGGTAGCTACATACCATGACATACAGAGTAGCATGAGTATGGAGCTTGAGGTGTGTGGATAAATTGGAGAGTGTCCGTGTGAAGGCAAAGCTAGAGTGGAGGTTGCTGATTTAGAATAGAGAAGGGGCAAATTGGATGTCTTGAGAAGGTTTAGGCCATAGAAGGCCAACTTATTATATTTTTTGTAATTAAATCAATAAAACCAAGTTTTCTTGTGATAACTATTTCATTGAATTGTTGAATTTACTTGTGAGTTTAGTTTTGTGTTTGTCCTAGATTTTTGTCGATGACTAGTAAGGATTATTTCATGCAAAGTTTTCCATGCAAAGCCCCAATATTGGGAAAAACCTGCTTACCCTAGCAAAGATCAAAGGGCCAATTTAGGTTACACTCTAAGATTTTTTTGAATTTAGTGACCTATTTTGATAGAAAATTATCTATATTTGGCATCCATCCAAATAAGTTCATCATCTTTATTTTATATAAATATTGTCCTGAGGTTAAGAATCTTATTAAGCTTTAATAAGGCTAGTGGAGAGATAGGCATAGTCCCAAAGTCTTTCCGGTGTCAACTTAGCATGTCATCATTTTGTGAGACGTGGTCTGCTACCTTGACACCCCATAGGTCTTCCATCATTTATTTATAGCCCTAAAGATTCAAAAAAGATGTGAGAGGGGGCTCATCATTCTATGGATCTAACTAGAAGTGACCATATTTTCCATTTAGAATGTTCTACAATAGATGATCCATTAGAAGGGAGCAACAATCTAGCATGAATTGCCAAATATTTGAGTTGTTTTGGGGGTTGGCAGTGAAAAATATTTGAGAAGGATTTTCATTGTCTAAGTATTTACTCAGAAGGATTTGACTTCATAGGGATAAAGGATTTATATACATATTCCAAAATAAATTTGAATCCAAAGGTCTATTCTATTTGTTTTAAGCTAGCTCCCCACACATATACACTTTTCTTGATATTATGATGCTATTAAGATCCCGCGAAACTTTATTTATTAATTTGATACACGATGTCATGTAGATTGGAGTTTCAAATAGGAAAACCTTTATCATGGTAATCCTCCTAGTCAAACCTAGCCATCTGTCTTTCTAGGTCTCTAATTTAGTCTTGTAGGAGCCCAAAGTATCATCCCATAGTGAAGTCCTTATATTTCCTTTGAATAGCCGAATACCAAGATATTTACTAGGAAGGGACTCAACTTTGGAGCGAAAAAGATCCACAATTCTTTTGTGAACTGTGGGTTTCACATTAAAGAAAAAATATAATGAATTTATCATAATTTATATAATGACTAGATAAATACAAACAAAATTCTAGTGTACCTTTCAACATTTTTGTTAGATCCATCTTTGCCTCATTATACATGATAGCATCATCTAAAAACTTATAATGGGTAAAGGGATCCAAACCTATAGCAACCTAAACACCATGCTAGACCCAAAAAAAGCCTTATTTTTATTATTTTGCCAAAACCTTCTACCATGATTACAAACAAAAAGGGGGAAATAGGATCACCTTGTCTCAATCCTTTGGTAGATTCATAGAAATCACAAGGAATACTATTGAATAGGACAAAGTATCTAGCTCAAGAAATGCAACCAAAAAATCAAAAGCTTTAAGAATGTGCATTAGGAAAAGCCAGCTTACACAATCGTAAGCCTTACATCAAGTTTGATAACCATACTTTTTTGTTTTGAGTTTTTTATGGAATGAATTGCTTCATGAGCCATTGTGATTCCATCTATTATCGATCTATAGGGGTGAAACAACTTTGTTTAATAAAAATAATGTTTATGAGAATCAACTTTAACTTGTTGGCCTTCACCTTAGAAATGTTCTTAAAGATTGTGTTATAAAGAGAAATGGGCTAGTAGTCAAAGAAAGAGGAGCATGCTATCTTCTTAGGAATAAGAGAAATGTTGGTGTTATTAAGGCCCTTTAAATTTCTCTTTTCCTTGCAAGAATCCTCAACAACACCCCAAATGTTGAATCACACAATGTCCCAAAATGTTTGATAGAAATAGGTGGGGAATCCATCTAGGCCAGGGGCCTTCTCAAGGTTGAGTTAGAAAAATACACATTTAACTTCCTCAGTTGAGACTAGGGCTTGCAACATGTTTTTGTCTACCTCACTAAGAAGTAAATTGGGATGCTATTAAGGATAGGATACATATCCACTAGGTCACATAAGTCATCACTTGTAATTAGTTTTTGAAAATGTGAAAGTATTAAAGATTAAATTTCTTCTCAACAAGAAGTGGTGGAAGCATCATCAACATTTATAGCAGATATATGATTCCAAAATCTTCTAACTTTTTTTGAGTTGTAGATTTTTTTGAATTTGATTCCCCAAGTTCCAAAGACAAACCTTCCTAGACTTGGAGTGCTAATAAACTTCTTTTCTTGCAAGAATTTACACATGTTTTGCTAAGAGGTCTTCTTATTTTAAGTAGTTTTTTGGAACATACCTTGGACGGTAACTTGCTCACTGATCTAACCTAGTTCTATTCCTATCAACTTCTTTTCTTCAAATATATTTTTGAAATAATTTTGATTCCATCCTCTTAGACACTTCTTTATGAAACCAAGCTTTTTAATGAAAAAATATTAGATCCTTTTTGAATGGGATGCTTACACCACTATTTTTTGATCAAACCAGGAAGGTTAGCACTTCAAAACTGCATTCTTTCAAATTTAAAGGGATATTTAGCTAGGGCACTATCCTTGACTATTGATAGAGATATTGGATAATGGTCCAACCTATATATGGGGATAATGGAGAACTCCATGAGAGTGGGGAAATTTATTCAACAAGTAGAATGGAGGAATCAATCCAAGTGTTCAACAATATTAATGAGTCCCTTGTGTTTATTTTTCAAAGTGAATTATCCATCCCAAAGCTTAGCTTTCTTAGCAACTTGTATGGGACCATACACATTCATGAGAAACAATTCTAGATTGAAGGAAAGGGAGCTAACTTGAAGTGACATTTAGAATTAAGATGAATGGATTAGCTTGACATCTAGATTGCAAACTTGTCTCCTGAAGTGATATCATGTGTGTTTACATTTAATAAACTTAATTCTTGATCACACGTATTTTGTTAGAGATTTGGAGGCCCCTAAAATTCTATGTTACGATATTCATTGCTTGCTAACGGAGGGGTTTCCTCCCTTAGATCTCAACAAATAATTGTTAATTAAAGATTCTCCTTTGGTCATGGAAAATTCTTCCTACTGTTATTTATTTGGTTTTTTCCTATGCTTCTTTTTGAAGCCAAGTTCAACTTAGGAGATTTGTGAGGCCAATTAACTAATCCTTTGAATATCAACCAAGCCACAATCATCTTCACTATTATTTTCATAACTTGAACAATGATCGCCAATCTCATCATCGGAGATTGATGAGATTTGAATAGAAGGCTCAATGACCTTTTCATTGGTCTGAGGGATAGTGTCATTTTTAATTGATGATATTTGGGCTAGGGACAACTATTCATCAAGGGCACAAAGGTTTGAAGGATCATCAAATTTTCCTTTAAAGCCACCCACTTTGTCATTGATTTTGAGATCTTCATTTAATATTTTTCCATATGAACATGACTTCTATAGTTTAGGCAAAAGTATTAATTTTCCTCAACTTTGATTTATTGAGTCTAGCGCAAAACACCAATACAAGGGTAATGGCTTTTGAAGTTGGGTGGATAACCAAAATTTGGCATCACATGTATATTCAAAAATTTCCATCAAGGATCTTTGTATCAATTTTTTTTTTTAGCCCCATTGAGTTTCCAATCATGAAAATTCTTTTAGACAATCAAAATCCAAATGAAATTTTGCATGGCGAACAAGAGATGGTTGGACACTAACTATGGGTGTATAGAGGAATTCCACCAGAGTACCAAATCCAAATATTGACTTCTTCTAAAGCAACAACATAACACAAAACTGCAAGAAAGAAATATTTAGGAAGGAGAAGACATCATCTATATGTTAGTTCTCCTTAACCTAGTTAATTAATTGGATCCTGGAAAAAATGATTCCTAATGAATCTATAAATTAAAACTTTCTCTAGGAAGTTAAGGTTTTCATCATCAAAGCAAACTTCTAGAGAGGAGTGAGTAACCTAGATATTAGTTATTTTCTTCTTCTTTTTTCTCTTCAAATTTTTGCATGCCATTTTAAGATAAATTAAACATTACCCTTTTAAAATAAAATTGTAAGACACCTAAATTTGGACACTTTATTTATCCAAATTTATCCCTTTTCATCTAAACATCCCCTTATCCGCATTAATTAAGTAATATCACTATTATTTAATTAAAACCTCTAAAGTTCTTCTAATCCCTAAGGTATCTAGTTAAATAATTAAATACCTTCCCCCTTTCATCAAATGAATTAAATAAATATGACATTTATTTAATTCCTCATAGGTCACATCCATTTCTTAATCCTAATTATTCTTCTAATCTCATTATTAGAAATGTACACATGCCAAATCCTTGATTAGGATGTGTCACATCCTCCAAATTTTGCAAGTTGGCCTCTAATCTCTCTTAGCCACCTAACCCTTCTCTAATCCTTCATTAAATAGCCTAATCAACCTCTCAAGGAATTTTTAATTCCTTTTCTCCTCCCCATGTGATCTTTGACTTGTCATATCAAGTCACATGTGAGCTCTCCCTAATTTCCCACTTGCCTCTAATATGTCATTAATTAGTCTAATCAAGTACTTGCACAACCTTAATCACCTAATTAGGTCAACATAATCCCCATATCATTTATGGAATGTGTTCTAAGTCAACTTCATTAAAGGCTTTCTCCTTTTGGAGAAGGCACCCCCATTCCCCGTGTGAATTTTTAATTCACATTTAATCCCCCAATGCATTCCTTGGAATTTAAAATTCCTTTTCTCATCCCCATGTGGATTTTTGTCAATCAGATTGCACCCAAATGCTTGAATGATTAAATTCAGCAATCCGTTGAAACATGGGAACTATCTTCAGGCTGTGGGTATTCCTATGGTGAAGATAGACCTCCAGATTCTAGGTTGGTTCCTATATGATGATCAATTAGGTACTTGAATGATTTTGTTTTGAGAAAAGGGTGAGAAAGACTAAACCGAATGCATGAACTAAAACTAAAACTTCGGCGATGCACCTAATTAATGGTAAACTTGCAGAATGATTCACAACTTATACCCTCAGGAAAATTTGCTAACACAGTCCAATTTGAGCACTTTGAACACATTGATAACTCATTAAAAGGCAGTATGTATTCTTTCTCTATTAAGGAAAACTAAGTTTTCACAAATTAGAGGAAAAAGAAAACAACTTTTGAGCACAATTAACGACCTGTGATGAACTGCAATTGTATATATGCAGGCATAAACATGACAAAAATTTGAAGGTTTTGAAAATGAAACTCATCAAAATTGCATCAAATTATTTAAACCATACAAAACACTTGAAATTGGAAAGGTGAACTATTTTTTCAATTAATATCATGAAGAAAAACCTCTGCGAAAGTGATAACTTATGTAACCTGTAAAGCTGTAAAACTGTATTAAATCTAAAATGTTGAGTTACAAGATATTTCTCTTTGTAGAATGCAAAGGCTGAAAAACAAGAACTAGAGGAAAAAGATAAACTTTTTCCAATATATACAATGAGAGTGCATCCAAAGTGCATGAAAAAGAAACTGAAAGTCAATTTCAGTGAGAAAATGATAACTCCAAGATAAATCCCGAGCAAAATAAAATATCTCCAAAAGAAGAGCTCAAACTCATGCAAAAATGAGTGAATTTAGTCTCAAACTCGCAATCACAATGTGCACAACTAATCTATAACTTCAATTGGCTCCAAAATGTATGAAAATAGCACTGAAAGAGATCTAAAAGTGAAAAATATCTTCCTCGAATGTCTCTCACAAGCAAAAATAAAAAGTCGCAAAAAATGGGCCCACAACTAAAGTGAAATGAAATTCATATGCTGCAAACTTCAACTTATGTCATGCATAATCAAAATATCTCCAAAACTGATACAGAACTAAAGCAAAGTGAAAGAAAACTCCATCATTATCTCCATCTTGTCCTTTTGCATGAAAAAGACTCCAAGTCGGAAAACACAACACTTTTGATAACTCTTATTGACTTTAGTTGTGCTCAAGTTGTGTTTTTCTTTGCATGACTATGATTAAAGGTGGTTGCTTTAATTAAATATTAAAAAATAATCATTTTTTATTATTTTAATATTTAATATGTAGAGTCTCTTACTCATTCATTTTCATATTAAATATTAAGGTAATGAGAATATTACCATCTAATATTTAATTACAATATTTATTTTTGGTCAAAATCATGATAAAACATGAAGTGACACTCCATTAGAATATGCAAAGTTATTTTATGAGCTTGACACTCCATCAAAAGAAACTTCACAAGCCACCTCTAGATATTAGGTTGATTGACTTTAATAAATCAAGACCACATCATAATAATAATATGAAGTGATTTATTAAAATCATAAGTCAAAATTGCTCATGATTCGAATTAGGGCTTTTGGGTAAAATCCATCGAACCCAAAAACTCATTGTTCATTTTGCATACTCTGAAATGAACTTCTGTGCCGCCATGCTGATGGTAGGTTTCGATTGGAGAAAATTGGAAATTGCTTGATGTTGGAACTTGAAATCCCATCATACCTTGTTTTTTCTGGGTCGAATCCATGAAGATCTTCAGTGAGTAAGTCGCTTTTGGTCATAATCTGAAGATTTTGTTGACATTTTCTTGACTTAAGCTGTGGTTGTAGCATAAATGTTGAATATACACTCACATACTCTCTTCTCTTATTATTTTGTTGTTCTTCAACTGTTCTAGCCGCCATTGAAGTCTTAAATTGAAGCTCATTCAACATCTCTCAAAACAACTGTTCGTGAGTCTCTGGCCAATATTGCATGGTAAGTGTGTTTTATGTATTCTCCTTTTTTTGAAAATCTTGCACCATTGCACAGAGAAAGGAAAACCTATCTTCATTTTATACACTCTTTATTTCAGAATAAATAAATAAAAAGTTTCTTTCTACGCATATCTCCACATTTGGCACTAGTTTTTGAGAAAAAACAAAGAATTCTTGCTCATATTCCTGATTGAAGGCTGTGAGCTCATATTGGCATTATGGGTATTATGTATTGACTTGCAGGCTGCGAGCTTCATTGTTTTCCATGTAATACAAAAACATTTTCTTCATCATATTGTATATTGTATTTATTACTGGCTGAGGCTTGACCACTTTCCATCTGCGTATTCGCTATTCATTGCATTTTGTACTTTTAAGAGAAAATCCTCACATGGGTAAATTTATGATAATGAGGAATCTGTATTTTCTACCCAAACCCTATTTCTGAGCAGAGATCAATGTGCGCATGCTAGAAATAGTGTCAAATCTGATTTTGAAAACTGGGTTCGACCCAAAACTGTAAAATACAAATATTTTTCTTGTATATAGACTTCTCCCTCATTCATGAACTCTCAAATCAAGCACTACATCTTCATCCTTACCACTATCAAAAAGAAGTCATTATTATTTCACTCAAAATAGTCATTGCTGAACATGGCCTTTGTTATGACAACAATGTGATTTCCTAACTCTTTTATTGTCAAGCTTGTCTTCATGATAGTAATATGCCCCTTTTAGTATCATTTTATATTCTCTCAAAGGTTGCACTGTGATTAATATGACTGACCATTTATGATTTACCTTTAGATTGCTAATACTATTCTATGATACAAAATCAGGACTGTCCTGCTTGTAAACTAAAATTTCATTAAAAGACTACCTTGGAGTCCATATAACTGCAGATATCACTAACCTTTTATGAAGACTATGTTCTGTATTAACTCCATGACATAAATGAATAGGATTGTCTTTTTATTGCGAGCATATGAAAATTTGAAAATCATACATAAGGTTGTCATCAAAGTCTACAACTCTCTTTTATCTGCAATTATTGTCCTCTTAGAGAGAGTTCACTGAGTTCTTGTCTTCAATATTTCCCTTCGCCATTGAAACTAGTTGTCCTTTTAGATGACTGTTCTTTCACATATTTGATAAAGGGTAGAATTTTTCTTTCACTATCCTCTTTGTTGTGAGGTCTTCCCTAGGTTCATATCACAGTCTGAAACACTTTTGACTATCCTCTATGTAAAAATGCTCTTTTATGATAGTGCTCTGTTTCTTAAAGTCTCTTTCAGACTATGTATAAATCTTGAGTTGTTTAGAAACAGTTTTAAATAATTGATACTTTGTTCTCCCTTCAATATAAAGGAACTCAATACCTTACTGAGATGCAAAAGGGAGTGCAAGGTAGAGGTGAAACAGCTTTATGAATCTCTTCTTGGTTAAAACAGCTTTTCTTAACGACTGTAATTGATATGGATGGCTCTCACGTGTAATTAGAGAGCGTCCTCCTGATATGCCGAGCTCAACCCTTGTGGGATCCTATTTTTCTCCACATATCTAATGAAAATAATCACGAACATAATGAACCTATTCCTGCACATTGAAACAAACAAGTTATTAAAAATAATCGAAGCTAAAAGCTTCCATTGAGCTATGTTTTTCTTGATTGTCAACCTTTGTAACTCAATCATCTGGTGAATGCCAAATTGAATGTAAAACAACATTCCTTTCGGTAGCATAGAAATAAGGTAGAATGTAATTCATCATTGCTTAGATTACATCTCTAACATCATTTTTACAATTTTGCAGGTTCATGGAGCGTGAAATTGAGGTTGCAACTTGGAGACGCGACAACTGAAGACATCAAGCGAAAGTGATTCATCATCATAGACAATGATGAATTGCTTATCTTCTTTGTGTTTATGTTATCTTCAATAGTGTAGCTTTCATTGAATTTTGTATTCATTATTTGATTATCATAATCAAATTCAGTTACTCTCGCGGCTTGTGCGAGATTTTAGTGTTTTTACAAAATGAATAAAAAACATTATTATGCAAATTTCCAATTTTATGTTTCAAATACTTGCACAATAAAACTATAATTTAGATGTAATATGATCTATATGATGAACAATGAATACTTTAGCAGCAAAACTTGAAAAATTTTGTACCTATCAATGATGAATTTGATTCAGCTCTACCTATTTGATCTTGTAGTGAAAAATAGGTAACATGGATATTTGAGAAATTTATAATTCCTCTCATGTCCTCTCACCCACATGGGGACAAGGACCTCCTTTATGAGGAGATCTTGTCCAATCCTAAGGTACTATGTAGTACCTCCATGTCATGTACTCTCTTTCCACCTCATGTACACATCATCCTTTTCAAAACACTTCACATGCCACATGTAAGGATGTGAGGGCTTGTGAGTTCTCAACTCACCTTAGCCCTACATCTTGATCTTGGTGGCTCAATCTCAACCATCCATTTCTCTAGAGCCTTCCAAAATCTCTATAAATAGCCCCTTTTTTCTCTCATTTTGAGAAAGATCATTTATGCTAGCCAAACTCTTGCAAAATTTTCTCTTCAGCCATACTTAGCCAAATTCTCATATTTGCATCCATTTTCTCCATCATCATCTCATCTCATAGCTTGCATCTCTTGCCACCAAAGGAGCATACAACATCAAAGATCGAAGGGCCAACCAAAGGACAACTCAATAAGGTGAAATCTTTCATTTTGCTTAGTTTAGTTAATCATTAGGCCAATCTTGAGGTGTAGGGTGCTTTTAGTTGTTATTTGCACTTCCTTTTGTTTTTTGTTCATTTTCTAACAAGTATTTTCTCCCTATCACATTTATGGCATGCCCAGTGGGACCCACAAATGGGTCTCTTTCTTTCATGTTTGCTATTTTTTTACTTTTTGCAGGTACAAGGTTATAGAGGGGCGGACCCGACCTACAAATGGGTGGAATTGACCTTCCTGGGGAAAACCCGACTTCAAGGGGTGGAATGACCTAATAGATAGGTAGACCTACCCTCCACAGGCAGACCTGACCTTGCCCAGGGGTGGACCTGCCCTCCACAGACTCTAGAAAGTGTTTTTGAAAAAAATTTCACAGAGGGGCGAACCTAACCTATAGACAGGCGGACCTGACCTATAGACAGGCGAACCTGACATGTAGACAGGCAGACATGCCCTCTAGACAGGCGGACTTGACCTCTAGACAGGCGAATTTTCCCTAGACAACTTTTTCCCGAAGGTAAAATTTTAGTTTTTAGCACTCCTTTTGGTTGTTTTAAGTGTTTTTAACCCCCTAACTTAGGCACATAGTTTAAGTAGGGTGTCAATCAATCTTGTTTTTTGTGCTTGTTGGTGAGCTATTTCATGTATCCAATCCCCTTGCGCCATTTGGCGATCCTGGGTGACGAGAAATCATAGCTTACCAAGTTTTTGTGTCTCCCTTTTTTTCCTTTTCTTAGCGGGACCTACTTGGGGATTTCATCACCACAAGGGATGATTCCAACCACGCGTACTAGTGGGGTATATAAAGGAGGGAGAGTGAAAGCTATACCTCAATCCAACCACGTTGTAATTGACGAAGCATCAGGATGACGTAAAGAGTTGGTTTGAGCCTTTAGTATCTCGCTAAGGTTCCCAACTCATGCTTGTAACGGGTTGGTGTTCACGGTTTGGGCCTCACATACCAAGTGTATATCGAGGATGCCTTAGTAACCATGTTCATCCTAGAATAGAAGACTTTTTCGGCCATACCCTTTCTACTAGACTTAGGATTGTGCTGTTTGAATTGTCTTCTTTGTGCGAAACCAGTGATTGTCTAGTTAATTAACTCAGCCATATTTTTTTGATTGATGTTTGTTGTGTTTTGGGTCCTTTTCCTTAGTCATCTTTTCCAAAGTTAATTTTAAACCTATCCAGGGGTGAACCTGACCTCTGAACAGGTGAACTTGACCCACCCGGGGGCAAGCTTGACCTTGAACCAGCCTTTTCCAGCCTCTTTCAACCAATTTGGACCAACCTTAGCTCCATAGGTGAACTTTCCCTCTGGATAGGCAAACCTGACCTCTGGATAGGTGAACCTGATCTCCAGAGGTGGACCTGACCCTTGACCGATTAGCTTTATCCTCTGTTTCATCATTCTAGACCCTCATTTCACGCTTTCATTTTGCCATTCTGGTCACTCGTTTCCCCATTTTGAGTGAACATTCACCCATTTCAAACCTTCATCTATTGTCTTGAACTCTTGTTCTGCCATTTTGATCATTCATTTACTCATTCTGAGTAAACATCCATCAATTTTGAACCTCCCTCTCATCGCTTCTAAAGTCATTCACCCATTTCAAGTCATTGTTTACTCATTCTGAGTAAACATTCATCCGTTCTGAACCTCTATCTCCTCATTCTGAGAATCCTTCATCCATTCTGAGTGACCGTTTACTCATTATGATTACTCCTTCATCCATTATGATTTCTCATTCATCCATTCTCAGCAATCATTCACTCATTTTGAGTGCTCGTTCGTCTATTTCGAATCTTCCTCCCCTCATTCTGAGAGTCGTTCATCCATTCTGAGCATTCATCCATCCATTCCGAACATCCATCTCCTCGTTTCGTGTGTCTGAACAACTATTGTTTTGACCATTTTCACCCAGGGGCGAACCTGCCCAGCCAGGGGCAGACCTAACCTTTTCTAGGGGTGGACCTGCCCAGCCAGGGGCAGACCTGCCCTCCAGGGGAGGACCTACCCAGCCAGGGGAAAACTTGACCTTTGAACCAGCCTTTTTTGAACTTGTTTTAGTCACTTTTGACCAACTTTTTCTCCATAGGTTGACTTGCCCTCTGGACAAGCGAACCTGACATCTAGACAAGCGAACTTGACCTCTTGACAAGCAAACTTGACCTCTAGATAGGAAAACTTGCCCTTTGGACAGGAAAAATTGACCTATGGATAGGAAAACTTTCCCTCCAGACAGGAAAACCTGTCCTCCTGACAGGAAAACTTGACCTCTGGATAGGCAGACTTGACCTCTGAATAGTCAGTTTCATCATCTGTTTCATCCTTTCACCCTTCGTTTAGTCATTCCGAGCACCCGTTTTCCCGTCATCAAAACTGTTTTGTAAGTCATCGTTTCATCACCAAAATCATATAAGAGCTACTTAGAACATCATTAGAGTCCATATCCAGCATCATATAATCCATCCCAATCACCTAGACTTCATTTCGAGAATTTTGATTTTTGTGTCAAAACTTCCTGAGGCCATAACTTTTGACTTGGGTGTTCATTTGAGCTGAAATTTTATAGGTGGTTGCATTATATGGTGGCATGTGGATTCCCAACAACCTTGAGTCGATTGGACCCCGTTTTGCCACATTTTTGAGGCCTCAAACTTTCATCTTGACCCTCAAAATCACAATTTAGTTTTTTTTTTCAATTTTTGAAAAATCATTTTCGTTAATAATTCAGAATGCATGTCTCAAATTTGGGATGTTAGTTGGAAATTCATCCTATCTTAGTTTTGGGTATTTTTTGGGAAAAAATTGAACTCTCAAACGTATGACCGTGAAGTTTCCTAAAATGGAAAAATTTGACAATTTTTGCAAATTGCCAAATCTGGAAAAATCTGATTGTCAACACCTTATGTCCCTTAAATTTTGGAACTTGGTGTAGAATCAATCCCATCACATCCTATAATCATTCTAATCTAGGCTTCAATCCAACCCTAATCTGAGCTTTAATCTAATCCCAATTTGAGCTTAACTGAAACCCTAATCTGGGCTTTAATCTAATCCCAATCTAAACTTAACCAAAACCCTAATTTGAGCTTTAGTCCATCTGCAATCAAGATATTTGGATATCGAAACAAATCTTAAGATCCTTGTTATCACCTGATTTTGCACCCTATTGAACCTAATGTTCAACACCTCAGTGTAACATGGGAAGACCTCTAAAGATGTGGGTTTCTTGTAAACAGAGGTCAACCTCTGGAGAAGGCCGACTTCCTATGGTGTCACCTAACTACTGATTTTTGTAAGGAAAAGGGAAAATAAGTACATAAAAATGAAGATTAAATCCTATGGTGATGCACCTAAACGTTACTTGGATTTGAAACCAAACTTCATACACTTGCTTGCAATGACTAAAGATAATTTTGCACAACTCACTTATGTATATATTTTTGCAATAGTGTTTTACAAATAGGTCCTAATGCTAAGATTCCTAGAAGGAAAGTTAATTTCACATCTAAAATTCATTACATCTTTTGACACAATTTGTAACCTGCAAAAATATGCTTTCTACATAAAGGTTCTAAAATATGAGACAAAGCTCGAAGGAAATAAACATTTACCTCACTAAAAGCTTGATCAATCAGCTGATTGAACACAAAAATGCAAAGAGAAAGTAGGCAAGAGCTTCAAATCAATAATAATCAAGGTCTTTACTGAATTTCATCTCCAAAATTGAGTTACAAAAGTTTGCTAATCTAAGAGAGGACTGCAAAAGTCACAAAACTTCAGAAAAGCATAAAGAGAACTCCTTTACAAATAGGCAAAAATGCCATATATACTAAAATTGTGTCAGCCCCTGCCCTAGGGCTTACAAAAATATCTTCCTCTAGAAAAGATCTAACTTTAGATCTTTTAAAAGAAGTTAATGCTGCATTCAAGTGTATCCCTGCTATCCAATTTGGTGTGAAACATCGTCCTTAGGAGAATCCTTCAGATCTTTTGCAACGACAGTATTAACTTCACGGCTTCTGTGTCCACCCTCAAACTTCCCTGCTAAACTACATTGAATGCCCTGAGGTAGTATCACTAATGTCTATCAACCCTTTCCAGTTGACATCCTAGTTGTCCCTATGGTCTTCACCCTTCTGTTTACCGACGATACCTCGTGGATATCGAATTGATTCATCGCTTTATTCCCAAAGCAGATCCACGTTGCTTATGTTCCGCTGATCTTATTCACAGGGGTAAAATTGCCACGGCTCTCCTGTAGCTTCCTTTGATTGGTTGAACTGATGTTACATGGGATCACCAGATAGTCAAAGGTCACTCAGACTGAATTGCATGTCGGTGAGACACTGACCATATCTCCCCGATGCGATTATGCCCTTCAACAGTTATCGGCAAGACCTCATGTCGAATGCAAAATTTATATCGATCCCACAAAAAACCATCAACAAGAAAATTGTTCTCGGCCATAGGTCATGGCGAGCTCCCATCGATCACACTGACATCCCCTTTCATTGGAAAAAACATCATTGTCGGCAAGACCCTATCCTTTTGGCAAGACTTCTTGTAGATATCAATCCCTCTCGGCGAGACCTTCACTATAGGCGAGACCCTATGCCGAAGGAAATCCCCTTCGGCGAGCTAAGACCATTTCTTTCAATGATACCCCCATGTTTTGGTGAGACATCCTAGCAATTGCACCTCCTTTCATCGAGATCTCCTTTCTTGTCGGCAAGATCTTTTGCCAAAGGAAATATTTTCCTCCCCACCGACGGCCTTGTGAACAACTGTCGGCAAGAATTTCGTCTGTCGACAAGACTTCACATCGAAGCCTATATCTCTTGGCGAGCTCAAACCTTCTTTTGGGGAGAGCTTATTCTTGTCAGGGAGACAATACTCGGTCGCCGAGACTTTTCACTGAGCTCCAATGTTTCACCGACGTCGTTTCATCTCGGTAAGAGTCCACCCTATCGGTGAGACTTCCCCCCAAAGCCACCTCTATCGCCGAGACCTTATCCTTTGGCCAGAACTTATGCTGAAGGCACAACCCTTCACCAAAATCTCCTGGCGATTAAAATGTCTGGCCGACCGAGACATGTCAAAAATGAATAGAACCCCTGCTATTTGGCAAGACATCTGGAAGGTCTTGCCGACTTTCTCCTTAAAGGAATTTTATGCCAAACCTGATTAAGGTAGGCTTCAACTGAGTTCTTTGAGAAATGCATCAGGGGTATGATTTAAAAGATATCCCCATTTGGCCTTCATGAACACTTGAAACATAGATTGCCCTGCCTGATTGAGCCCGTAGGTGAAAATTGGGTAACAATCCCTCCCTCCATCTTCTTCAATTTTGTCCTATTCATCCATTCTAATCATCCATTCACTCATTCCAAGTAAGCATTCATCTATTTTGCACCATCATCTATCATCTCAAACTCTCATTCTACCATTTTGATCATTCGTTTACCCATTTTGTGTAAACAATCATCCATTTCAAACCTTCATCTATCATCTCAAACTCTCATTCAACAATTTCAATTAGTCATTTACTCATTCTGAGTAATCTTTCATTTATTCCAAACCTTCATCTTCTCGTTTTGAGAATCATTCATCTGTTGTGAGCAGTCATTTACTCATTCTAAGTAGTCATTCATCTATTCTGATCAATTGTTTACTCGTTTTGAGTATTTTTTCATCCATTTCTATCATTTGTTCCTCCAATCAAATCATCGTTCTTGCCTCTGGTTACTATCCAAATTGACCTAAGTGTCTGATCTGATCGTCATCACCAACATCTGCTTAGGATTTTCATCCATCCTAAGTTAATAATTATCGTCAGCCCAATCAATCCATTTTCAATCTCAAAGTGGATTTGGTGCCGCAATTATCCATTTATCCTTTAATCTGACCAATCAACATCCTAAGTCACCTAGGGTAATCTCTGAATAGGGTTTATAGTCGCTTACGTCATCCTATCCAATCCATCATTCGATCTTATCAATCATCGATCAATCCAATCCTATCCAATCACCTTCAACCCAATCAATCTAGTTTCGTCTTGAAGCAGATTCGGTGTCCTAATCATCCTTTGATAATCAAATCCGATCATCAGAATCAATCCCATCGCATCATCCAATCATCCTAATCTGAGCTTTAATCCAATCCCGATCTTAGCTTAACCAAAATCCTGATTTGAGCTTTAGTCCATTCCCATCCAAAATCTTTGATCCATCCTCTTTATCCTTTCATCATCATGAATCCTTATCCTCCATCAATAGTAGTCAAGGGAAACCCTAATTACATCAACGACGATAATGAAAGTCTTGTCGATCAAGAGGTATAGAACATGGATCCCCTTGACACTGTCATTGCTAGTAAGCTTTCTCCACCTGCTTTCCAAAATCCAATCACCCCTTCGAGTTATCCCGTTATGTCTTCATCCATGCCTAACCATGCTCCTTATGCTACCTTTGACAAGGGATATCCTTGATATCCATCATATCCTTCATCTACACCATCCTCTTATCCTATTCTGCCATCACAATACCCATATCCTAATCCCCTATCCACATCCTCCTATCTCAATCCTTCATCTGCATATACCCACTACCCTAATCGTCCATACCAATCTGCTCACCCTAATCCTACATTCACACTTTCCTATCCTAATCGAATATCCACATCAACTTATCCTAATCTGACATCTGCATTTCCCTATCTCAATCCAACACCTAAATCTTCCCATCCCAATCCACCATCCCAACACCCTTACTACGATCCACCACCCACATTCTCGTGTCCTAATTCACCATTCAAATACCCCTATCTTAACCCTTCACCTAATCTGAATCCCCCATCTATTCACAGTCCTGCATCCAATCCCATTCCCCCATCTAATCCTAGTCCCCCAATCCCTAGTCCTAATCCCCCACCAATCCATAATCTTTCATCCACTCCTACCACACCATCTCATCCTAGAGTATTCAAGTTTCTCCAAGGACTTATAACAAAGAAGACATCTCCCACTCCACATCTTGAAGTCATGGAATCATGCCATCCCAACCCATCATCCATGATCATTAGTGATGATACCCTTCTCTAGCCAACACCTATCATTGATGATACTGCCTCTAGAACCACCCAAACCGTTGAAACCATCACATCCTTTGAATCCACTGAGCCCCCATCTCCTACCATCACATCTATCAAATCCATTGAACACCCACCTCCCATTGATGATACCACCCCTAGCACCACTCAAACTGTCGAAACCATCACATCCTCTGAATCCACTGAGCCCCCATCTCCTACCATCACATCTATCAAATCCATTTAACACCCACCTCCTACTCTGAGAGCCATCAAACCCATCGGCAACACCCAAATCCAATCCACTTCTTCCACTCCTATTGTCACTAAAATCCATTCCCATGAATGTTTTGAAACCTCCATCCCTTCGTCTTCCCCACTTGAAGAGTCCCACCAAGACTCCATTATCATGCCTCCCACACACGATGAGTCATGCCAAGAGCCTAATCCAAAGCATGCCAACACATCCCCTTCTCCAGATCAAGATCCTACCATCCCATCCAGTCCACCTCAAGATCACAGTCCCCCATCCATTCCATCTCATGATCCCCTTGTCATTCAAGCTTCCACCACTCCATCTCCATCTCCATCTCCATCGCATGAGCCCACTACCACAAATCCAGATCCTATCATATCCCCTAATCCCTCTCCCAATACCACCCATCCAAATGCTGCTATCCCATCATCTCCCTCTCATGATCCCCCATCATCACCAAAAAATGCTATCCCCACACCACTTGCATATCCCCTTGGTACTCTCACATTCTTCTATGGTGGCCTCCTTGAAAAAGAAAAACACAATGT
Source organism: Sequoia sempervirens (assembly GCA_007258455.2). Classification (NCBI taxonomy): domain Eukaryota; kingdom Viridiplantae; phylum Streptophyta; class Pinopsida; order Cupressales; family Cupressaceae; genus Sequoia; species Sequoia sempervirens. Next base: position 50,191 of record VDFB02104263.1, on the reverse strand, counting down.
ATATACCACCCATCATCCTCCACCTAATAATGGACTTGCATCATGTTTTCAGAATAACACAAATCCTATCATGGATCACATGCTCAAGAAAATGAACTATCAAGGAAAAGGTCTAGGCCTTCATGAGCAAGGTATTTTAGAGCCCATCCAAGTCAAAGAACAAATCTACATGCAAGGTCTTGGACCTATTTCCCAAGACTCACAATCTAAAGATGTTGGTACAACCTCTAGACGTCCTCAACGAGCCTTTTCCAAAAGAAATGTTGGCTCTTCCCATCGCTCCACCAGATCATATATTGTCATCCCTCCTCCTCTACCGTATCGCCTCAAAACAACCGTCCATATTCCTCCTTCATCTGCTCCATCCATTTTGGGTCCTTACATCCCTCCATCTACCATCTCCTATCCTCCATCTACTCTGTCCATGTTTCCTCCGAGTCCTACGTCTATTTTGAGCCCCTATACCCTAAAATCACCTCCTCCATCTCATCCTTTCATCCATCCAACACCTATCCATTTCATCCATCATAAACACCCCTCTCGCATGTCCCCTAATCAAGATCAACAAAGGAACATACCTACACATTCTCCATCTACACTTAATCCTCATAATTCTATCTCCATTGCTCCACATCATCCATCTCCTCACACCCATCGCATTGCTAGTAAAAGCACTTTGGATTCCAAAGAAAAAGTGCCTAAATCTAAAGATCCACATGAACCTCAAGCTCCTCATGTCCCCTCTAGATGACATAGTGAGGAGAAGAAAAATCAAATCTAGAATCCAAATCAACTCTATTGGCCACAAAGGCCCACCAAAGCAAAAATCAAAACCATGTGGATCCCAAAGAAAAAAGATGCAATGCCTTCAAATGAAAAATCTGTAACAACATCCAAAAGCTAATCATTTTCATCCACCCTCTCCTAAATCTGTTTTGGGTCCCTATGTCCCAAAATTCACTATTCCATCTCCTCCATTATTCCCGCATTCTCCATCCATTCATCCTCTTATCTTTTCACATCCACCACCACATGTTCCAATGTTGGTCCTGAACACATCTGCCCACCACACATCCAACCCATAATTCCATCCATACACTTTCCAACATCCCGTCCATTATCCTTCTTATCTCCCCCATCAAATCCCTCTAATTCATCCTCTTGCATAATCCATTTATCCTAATAAGGTTGTACCAACATCCAACAGTCGTTTCGTACATGGGCTCTTAATGCCTCATATAGAACTTGATGCTTGATTCCTTCATCCATATCCTTATCGCATGACTTCTAAATCCACTTATTTTCCTCCCTATCCTTATCCATTTCCTTCTGCATGCTGTCCAAAAAGCCAAAAAATCCAAAAAAGTCAAAAAATCCAAAAAAAATGAAAATCCAAAAAGTCAGAACAATAAAAAAAATACAATAGTAAAGATAAATAATCCATCCAATGGTGAAAACTTGGAAAACAAGTGCCTTGGATAAGTACCATGATGAAAACCTGGAAAACAGGCGTCATGCATAAATCCCCATCTGCACTTGGGGGCAGCTTCCTGATATGCATTTCCCTCCATCCGCTATGCTTCCTGCTATGCTTCTAGCTATGCACCCGTCTTCCTCCTATACATCCTTTTGATTCATCCCCTCCATCCTACCTATCTTACACATCCTGCTTGGCATATCTCATTTATTCCAATCCTTCCATCCTCCTTGTGATCTTGATAAAGATAGGGTAAAACATATAAACATGCTTTGGACACCTCTTGGCATACATTCCCCTCATCTGCACACTATCCTAATCCTCATTCATACTCGTCTACCTTCCTTATCCACCCATCATGCTACCTTCAATCTCCCTTCCTTATCCATGCATCCTATCTTCATCCATCTCACTCCTTTATTTTCCTATCCTTCTCTATTGCATCCTTCATGCCTCCTCTTACATGACATATCTAGAGTGGGAGCATCCATCTTCCTTTGTGATATAGTCCTTGGAGTTATCATTCATTCCATCAGAGCAATCCCTTCCATTCCCCTATCCTCATCTCCTTATCATTATATCCATCTCCCCATCATTATCTTTTATCCCTCCAAACAATCCTTATATCCATCTCCCCATCCTTATCTTCCTATCCTTCCATCATAGCATCCCTTTTCATCTATCCATCTGGTAACCTTTTCCTCATCCAAATACTTATCCCTCTATCCAATCCATCCAAACAATCCTTTTCCTCCCCCCATCCTCTATCCTCATCCCATCTCATAATCCCTCGTCATTGGTATCTAGCTATAGGCTACTCCTCACGCAATACAATTCCATCTATCTTATTGTCATCGCTTCAGCTTCTTTTGCACATCTTTTCAATCCCCTCTCCTTTTTCATCCCTCATCTCTCCATCATATCATCCTCCCCATTCATCTTTTGAAGATTTGGATAACTATCCCATCCCTGAGCTTAGTGTAGTCATCATCATCCTATCCAATCCAACAGGTCTATCATGTCTCATCATGTCAGTCCAATCATTTTATCCCCTTATCTAGGGTTATCTCATCATCCTTTATCCATCATTTTTCTTTGGCCTTTCGTCGAAATACATTGCCCCTATGCTTTCACATAGGCAAGGTAAATCATTTAATCTACCCCCGAGGTTCCACCATCAATCTTCATTGTCCACTTTGCTTCTTTACTCCATCCTATCTTTATCATCCATCAAAGTCTCCATCATGGTATATTGTCAGCCTTTTATCGAACTATGAGGGCTCTGCACTTCCACATAGGCAAGGCTAATCTTTGATCGGCCCCCGAGCCCCTAGGTCACTAGGATGTGTCAATCTCCTATCTTGTGTCATGTCTCTTTGTCGTGTAGTCAAGCTATGCCCTTATCTAGTTGGTTCTTAACAAACAAGATCCACTTGTATCATTAGATCCAATCGGTTCTGAAAATCTTGCGTCATATCGGTCTTTCAGTTTAGTATCCATCATTAGTCTCAACAAGATGCATCCTTCCTAACAGACCTCATCAATCCCATCCATCCCCTTGATCCTATGGCAAAGGATGTTTGAAATTGATTGCGATCTTTTGATGCTTTTGGCGTTTGTTTATCATTTGAGCTCCCTATCATCACTTGTCAAGGCCGCCACGATCCATCATATTATGGTGTGTTTTGGTTGGTCAACATAGGGGCATATCTTGATATTTTATGTCTATTTTTGTCTTCTTGGTTGTCCCATGTAGTACCCACCAAGATCCCTGAGGTCTTGTGTTATGTTGGGGCATCCTTTTGTGCTTGTGGTTATCTCAATACCTGGCCTAACCAAGGTCTTCGTGACTTTGGGGTGTTGGGATAGCCTTCTTGTCTATTGTGTGTGTTTTATGCATTCGACACAAATCGGTCTGGGTTCTTCAAACCTTGGCATCTTGTGTCTTTTGCTATAGCAAAACTCAGTGCAAACTCAGTGCTCCGAACATGGCAAATTGCATTAAGATTGCATTTAATTTTCCATTCTATCATCTTGCATGTATCCCCCATCCTCTCATCTATCAAAATCCCCCCCATCCATTCATCCTTCATCACTCTCCCATCCCAATCTCCTACCGCCTTTTCATCCTTTCTTACCCATCCCTTTGCATCATCTTCCTCATATCCCCCTTGCATCATCTCCTCCATTTCAAGAGAAAACCCGTGTTCTCTTGAACCCACATGTCCTCTCGAGGGGGCATCCTTCATCCCTAATTTGCATTATTTTTTTCCCTTCCTAGTCACTCCTTTGAATGACTGGGGCATCTTTCCCAATCTAACCATCTTCTTCTAGGTTCTATGTTTTAATATTTTTTGAAATGAGGCTACTTTGTAACACCATCTCAAAGAGGGGCAAAATGTAGACACCTAAATTTGGACACTTAATTTATCCAAATTTATCCCTTTTTCATTTAAACATCCCCTTATCCACATTAATTAAGTAATCTCACTATTATTTAATTAAAACCTCTAAAGTTCTTCTAATCCCTAAGGTATATAGTTAAATAATTAAATACCTTCCCCCTTTCATCAAATCAATTAAATAAATATGACACTTATTTAATTCCTCACATGTCACATCCATTTCTTAATCCTAATTATTCTTCTAATCTCATCATTAGAAATGTGCACATGTCAAATCCTTGATTAGGATGTGTCACATCCTTCAACTTTTGGAAGTTGCCTCTAATCTCTTTTAGCCACCTAATCCTTCTCTAATCCTTCATTAACTAGCCTAATCAACCTCTCAAAGAATTTTTAATTCCTTTTATCCTTCCAAGGAATATTAAATTCTTTTTTCTCTTCCCCATGTGATCTTTGACTTGTCACATCAAGTCACATGTGAGCTCTCCCTAATTTCCCACTTGCCTCTAATCTATCATTAATTAGTCTAATCAAGTACTTGCACAACCTTAATCACCTAATTAGGTCAACCTAATCCCCATATCATTTATGGAATGTGTCCTAAGTCAACTTCATTAAAGGCTTTCTCCTTGTGGAGAAGGCACCCCCATTCCCTGTGTGAATTTTTAATTCACATTTAATCCCCCAATGCATTCCTTGAAATTTAAAATTCCTTTTCTCATCCCCATGTGGATATTTGAGGAATTTTTAATTCCTCTCATGTTCTCTCACCCACATGGGGACAAGGACCTCATTTATGAGGAGATCTTGTCCAATCCCAAGGTACTATGTAGTACCTCCATGTCATGTACTTTCTTTCCACCTCATGTGCACATCATCATTTTAAAGCCACTTCATATGCCACATGTCAAGATGTGAGGGCTTGTGAGTTCTCAACTCACCTTAGCCTTACATCTTGATCTTGGTGGCTCAATCTCAACCATCTATTTCTCTAGAGCATTCCAAAATCTCTATAAATACCCATTTTTTCTCTCATTTTGAGAAAGATCATTTATACTAGCCAAACTCTTGCAAAATTTTCTCTTCAGCCATACTTAGCCAAATTCTCATATTTGCATCCATTTTCACTCATTCTCCATCATAATCTCATCTCATAGCTTGCATCTCTTGCCACCAAAGGAGCATACAATATCGAAGATCGAAGGGCCAACTAAAGGACAGCTCAACAAGGTGAAATTTTGCATTTTGCTTAGTTTAGTTAATCATTAGGCCAATCTTGAGGTGTAGGGTGCTTTTAGTTGTTATTTGCACTTTCTTTTGCTTGTTGTTCATTTTCTAACAAGTATTTTCGCCCTATCACAAAAATAAATTTAATATATTTTTTAAAAAATAATAAATATGAAATTATATTTTAAATTTATTAAAAATATATTTTTTAAATCACAATAAGTACAAATTATTTTTAATAGAAAAATAATTGATATGAAATTATATTTTAAATTTTAAAAAATACTATATGAACCAAAAATATTTTAAAAATAAAACTAGATCACAATAAATACAATCATGATTACAATATCATATAATAAAAATTATAAAGCCAAAACAATAAACCTTGGGGCTTCATCATCATACAAATATAGTTGTCTTCTTTTCATTTTGAGATGAATTTTATTAGTAGTGATTAGTGCAATATATGTAATTAATAATACACTTGCATTTATTCACTTAAATTATTAAAATAAATGTTTAATTATTTGACAAGTTATTTTGGTTATAAGTAATTCTAAGCTCAGTTCATTAAGTAAATGTTTAAGTATTTTACAAATTATTTTGGTTATAAGTATTTTTAAGTTTTGTTAATTATTAATTATTTTTCTAATAAATTCATAATAATGATATGATATGAGAATTATTTAATGATATTTTCGCTATTGTAAAAGAGAAAATTTAACATCTTATTTGTTTATCTTCTTTTTTTGAACTCACTTTGGTCTTGTAGTAGATACATCATCTTGATGTTCAATTAATCTTTTTACACACAATTAACTTTATCTCTAAATTTATCATCCACATCTAACATCTTTAATCTTAGAAAAGAGTGATTTTTCCCCTTTAGAACTTTTCTCTCTTGGACTTGATCATGGAACAACTTTGACCTAGGAAAAAATTGCACCTACAACTTTTTCTTGCATAATTTAAAACATCTTTTTCTCACTTCCCTCTATTAGCTATTTCTAATATTTTGACAAATATATAAATATGAGGATTATAAAATTAGCCAAAAAATTCTTTTAAGCCACAACATCATTTATGGGTAACACAATTAAGATACTAAACAAGCGTAAATGTAATGGCTTGATGATACTCAAGACAAAATGCAATCATGTTATATTAAAAAAAATATTTATAAGAGAATTCATTGTGTATTCGTGTACGGCATATAATGAAACATAATGCAACCACATTACAATATGATAGCGCTTTCTAATTTGATTTGAAAGTGCCACCCATAAGGTTTGGATTATTGTGCCTATACTTTAAATCTGCTTATGGAACCCCAAACCTCCAAATCAACTTAACATGTTTTATTATAAAATTTCATGAAAACACTACTATAATTTTGATCTAATTTATATCTTTCGATAACGATATAATTTCTTCTATAATCTAAACAAATCAATATTTTGATTTTCATATATTTTTAATGATCTCTATTCTTTGATAAATGATTAATGGTAATTTCCATCTTGTAAAAATTTGTTCCATTCACCTTCCATCTTTCTCAACTCTTTTCTCCATCTATTACATTCAAAATTACTTTACAAAGATAAAATATCTTTTTGATGCCATCTTGTAGACATGACAGCTACCTTTTCCACTCAATCCACTTTATTTTGTCATATACAATTCATCCACCATCACCCACAAACATTTTTTTATGCAGGATCATCCAGTGGTGTGAGGGCAATCTTTGCATCACCCAAAAAGATGATTTCTATTTTTGTTCATGTTATTTTCTTTTTTTAGATGTTTTTGTATTTCTGGATACCCTTTTCGTCGAATAAGAGTTTCTAACTTTTAGAACTGTTTTTCTACTTTTTCTACTCAACTGCTATTTTTAGCAGGTATGAATTTGAAGGTGTGGGAAGACAGAAATTTATGGGAAGGTTCAAGACAGAAATATAAGCACTTTGGTGAAAGAATCAGGTAAAGATCATTCATGGTTTGAAATTTATTCAAGTTCTAGTTTCTAGTTTTTGCCTTGAAAAACCTTCCAAGTCCAATTTGAGGCCCTAAACGGTTCCGGATGGGCCCAAAAATTTGTGGATCACCAAAGTAGGGCCGTAGAGCTTTCTGAAAAGGTATTATCATTGAAGATCCAATGGTCGGATTAAAAGTTATGGCTTCCAGAAGTTGGTGCATATTTTAGAAATGTGCTAATTTTTGAATGTGAATTTAAATTTGAATTTCAAATTGTAATTTTGGTGCCAAACCGCCAAAAATCTTATCTCGAATGTTGTCTTTGGTTTCAAACCGGAAATGAGTCTATTTATGGGCTAGTTTTTGATTTTTGAGTAACTTTTTGGGGAAAGAAGTTCGCATTCTGCGAAAGGGGAATCTGAGTAATTTCTGTAAGTCTGTAATTTGCATGTAATACAGAGCTCGGGGATTTGAGATCCTCTGCATGTAAGAGTTCCATATTTTTGAATAAAATATTATTCCCTATTTTGTGAGTGTTATTCTGTGTCTCAGGTTTGCTCCCTCGTCAGGTGGTATCAGAGCAGGTTTTCTTGAGCGTGTGGATAGATTGCCGATCGTGAGGCAGTTCGCACCAAGACCATGGTTGTGGGTTCAAAATATTCAAGATGCCTCCAAGAGTTATTCCTAGTAGGCATGGTGGTGCCAGAAGTGGCGGAGGTGGCAGAAATGCTAGTGGAAGAGATCCATTGGCTGACGAGGTTTTCAGAGCCCTCCAGAGACAAATAGATGCATTGCAGGAACAAATGAGAAGAGGGTTAGACCTGGGAAGGAGAGGAGAAAGCGAGGATGAAGAAGAGGTGGAAGATATAGATGTAGAAGAGGAAGAAGAAGCTATTGATCGAGATCAAATGTGGCTGATTAGGGCCATTTTGAAGATCAGAAAAAGACCCAGAGTAGAAGTCCCTAGTTATTCAGGAAGTCTAAACCCAGAAGAGTTGATTGATTGGATCAACGAGCTAGAAGAATACTTTGAGTATGAAGAAGTAGAGGACCCAGATCGGGTTAAGTTTGTAAAAATGAAGTTGAAGGTCATGCCAATATTGGGTGGAAAGAGGTCCAGTTGGAGAGAAATTGAAGAGGAAAAGGAAAGATCAACAATTGGGATCGCATGGTGGAGAAACTGAAGAAGCAGTTCATACCAGTGGACTACGAGTTAGATCTGCTAAATAAATTGCAAGGACTGAAGCAAGGAAGTAGATTTATGAAAGAATACATCGAAGATTTTCACAAGATGATCATTAGAACAGGCCATGTAGAGGCCAACAAGGAGAAGGTAGCCTGTTATCTTAATGGGTTACAACTGAGCATTCAAGAGGAGTTGAGCCTAGTCAGAATGACCACCATTGAGGATGCATACCAGTTTTCTCTGAAAGTTGAGGAGAAACTTAACAAAAGATTTGGCAGCAAGCAAAAAGGATGAGGAGGTCAAAGTGGAAGGGGTAGTGGAAGATCTTCTGCAAGCCAAAATGAGGATGAAAGGAGAAATGACAATGTGGGTACCAGTCGGAGCCAGAAGAATGATAACTTCTACCACCCACGTGATCAAAACAGTGATGATCAAAGAGGTAGAGGACAAGGAAGATCTGGGCCAGGTTTTGGAAGAGGTGGTTTCAGAGGAACTTGTTTCCATTGTGGTGAAGAAGGGCATCGAGCCTATGAATGTCCACAACACCAAGGAAGGATAGACAAAATGCCAGAAGGTTGTGGAAGGGTTGCACATGTGGATGGGGAGGCTCAATCCGAGCATTCAGATGATGCTGAAAGGGGAGAAGCCCTAGTAGTTAGAAGAGCCCTGGTGACTAAAGAGAAAGAGCCAGAACAAAGGAAGAATCTGTTCCACACAAGGTGGAAGTGTGAAGACAAATGTTGTGATATCATTATTGATAGTGGGAGCACTGATAATCTGGTGTCAAACGAGATGGTTACGAAGTTGAAGCTGAAAATGCAAAGGCATCCACATCCATATCGGATTGTCTGGTTGCAAAAAGACCACAAAGTTTTGGTCAATGAACAATGCCTAGTGAAGTTCAAGATCGAAAGCTATCGTAATGAGGTACTCTGTGATATCATCCCCATAGATGCATGTCACATGTTGTTGGGGAGGCCATGGCAGTTTGATAGGCGAGCTGTACATGATGGCCATGCAAACAATTATTCCCTGATGAAGGATGGAGTCCGTCATAAGTTGAAACCCCTGAAGAAGGACGAAGAAAAGGTATGCAGTAGTGCTAGAATTTATTTTGTTGATGGAAAGAAATTTTTAGAAGGCATGAAGCATGAGCATATGTGTTATGCATTGATTCATAGAATGAAAAAGGAGGATAGTGAGAAAGTACCAGTAGAAGTTTCTGGACTATTGGATGAGTTTCAGGAGACTATTTATGATAACATACCTGAGGGTTTACCACCAATGAGGAAGATCAGTCATCAGATTGACTTGATCCTTGGAGCCAATTTTCCAAATAAGGCAGCTCATAGAATGACTCCTGCAAAAAAGAGGAGTTGAACAGACAAGTTCAGGATTTTTTGAGAAAGGGTTTGATTAGAGAGAGTCTGAGCCCATGTACAGTATCTGCAGTACTAGCACCAAAGAAGGATGGGGAGTGGAGGATGTGTACAGACTCCCAAGCCATAAATAAAATAACAATCAAGTATGTATTTCCCTTGCCAAGGATGGATGACCTGATGGACTATTTGAGTGGAGCACAGTACTTCACAAAGATTAATCTGAAGAGCGGATATCACCAGATCCAGATTCATGAGGGAGATGAATGGAAAACTGCCTTCAAGACTAAAGAGGGCCTGTACGAGTGGTTAGTCATGCCTTTTGGGCTAACCAATGCATTGAGCACATTCATGTGGCTCATGAACGAGGTATTGAAAGAGTTTCTGGGAAGTTTTGTTATTGTATATCTAGATGATATTTTGATTTTCAGTAAGACTTTGGATGAGAATTTGATGCATATTCATAGAGTCTTTGAAAATTTGAGAGAAGAGAAATTGTTGATTAATTTGAAGAAGTGTAGTTTTGTGAAGGAGTTAGTGTACTTGGGGTTTGTTGTCTCGGCAGAAGGTCTCAAGATGGACCCAGAGAAGGTGAAGGCTATTCTAGAATGGCCTACCCCAAGAACTGCTACTAAGGTGAGATCTTTCCATGGTTTGGCCAAGTTTTACAGAAATTTCATTAGAAACTTCAGTAGTATTTGTGCACCCTTGACTGAAACAATGAGAGCGGATAGAAAAGAGTTCAAGTGGAGCACTGGAGCAGCGAAGAGTTTTGATATGTTGAAGTAGGTGACTGAGCAACCAGTTTTTTCCCTCCCAGATTTCATTAAGGTGTTTCAGGTGGATTGTGATGCCAGTTGTTGTGCCATTGGAGCAGTGATGAGGCAAGAAGGTAAGCCCATTTCCTATTTCAATGAAAATTTAAATGATGCAAAGAAAAAGTACTTTGTATATGATTAGAAATTTTATGCAATAGTTCAAGCATAAAAGAAATGGAGACATTATTTGTTGCCAAAGGAATTTGTTTTGTTTACTGATCATCAAGCATTACAGTATCTAAGTAGTCAGGGAAAATTAAATCAGAGGCATATGAAATGGGTAGAATTTTTGCAGAGTTATACCTTTGTTTTAAAGCATAGGAATGGAAAGTTGAATAGGGTTGCAAATGCCTTAAGTAGGAGGCAAACATTATTGACTGAGATGCAGATTGAAGTGGTTGGGTTCAATGAACTCAAGACATTGTACCCTGAAGATCCTGATTTTGCAGAAGCTTGGAAAGCTTGCAAGGAGCCTGTTACAGTTGACAGGACAAAGTGGTTGGATTTCATAATCCAGGATGGCATGTTGTTTAAGGGAAGCCAATTGTGTATTCCAAGGAGTTCCATGAGGGAAAACCTAATAAAGGAGAAGCACAGTGGAGGAATGGCAAGACATTTTGGTCAGGATAAGACCATTGTCATTATCAATGAGCATTATTATTGGCCTCAATTATCACAAGATGTGAAGAAGTTTGTGCAGAGTTGCAGAGTATGTCAAATGGCTAAAGGAATGAGTCAGAATACAGGGTTGTATCAGCCCTTACCTGTACCAGAGAGGCCATGGTAGGATATAAGTATGGACTTTGTTCTTGGTTTTCCAAAGACGTAAAGAGGGAATGATTCAGTATTCGTGGTAGTTGACAAGTTTTCGAAGATGACACATTTCATCCCATGCCAGAAGACCCATGATGCAGTCCACATTGCTGACTTGTTCTTCAGAGAAGTGGTGAGACTACATGGTCTGCCAAAAAGTATAGTCTCAGATCATGATACCAAGTTCATGGGATACTTTTGGAGGACCTTGTGGAAAAATTTGAAGACAGAGTTGAAGTTCAGTTCTGCACACCATCCACAAACTGATGGGCAGACTAAGGTTGTGAATAGAAGTCTAGGTAACCTACTAAGATGCTTGGTAGGAGATAAACCTAAGGGATGGGACTTGATCTTACCCCAGGCAAAATTTTCTTACAACAATTCTGTCAATAGAAATACTAGTAGATCACCATTCCAGATTGTGTATGGAGGCAGTCCTAGGACTGCTCCAAAATTGAGGAAGATGGACCAAGAGAAGAAGACTAGTGCTGAAGCCGAAGACTTTGTAGAACACATCAAGAATATACATGAGAATGTCAGAGAACATATTAAAAAGATGAATATGCAGTATAAGGCTAAGGCAGATCAAAAGAGGAGGTATAAGGAGTTTCAGATTGGTGATGAAGTGATGGTCCACTTGAGGAAAGAAAGGTTTCCAGTGAGAACCTATAACAAATTGAAGATGAAGAAGTTCGATCCCTATAAAATTTTGAAGAGGCATGATTCAGGGAATGCATATGAGGTAGAGTTGCCAGATGGATTCAACATTTCCCCTATGTTCAATATTTTAGATTTGACAGAGTATCATGAAGGTGGCGCAGAGGAAACACCAACAATGGAACAGTTTGGCATTCCAGCACCTACTTCAGAGAAGGAGGAGATTGAAGAAATCATGGATAGCCATGTGGGAAGGAGTACCAGAATCAGGCAGTATGAAGAATATCTGGTAAAATGGAAAGGAAGGCCTATGGAAGATTCTTCTTGGTTGTCTAAGGCAAAGGTTGACCATTTGGGTTTCAACCATCTGAGACGTGACGGGGTCACTTCTCAAATTACCCTGGGTGTCTGATGCAGGAGCATCCAATGGTGTGAGGGCAATCTTGCATCACCCAAAAAGATGATTTCCATTTTTTTCATGTTGTTTTCTTTTTGTAGATGTTTTTTTATTTCTGGATACCCTTTTCATCGAATAAGAGTTTCCAACTTTCAGAACTGCTTTTCTACTTTTTCTGCTCAACTACTATTTTTAGCAGGTATGAATTTGAAGGTGTGGGAAGACAAAAATTTATGGGGAGGTTCAAGATAGAAAAATAAGCACTTTGGTGAAAGAATCAAGTAAAGATCATTCACGGTTTGAAAGTTATTCAAGTTCCAGTTTCTGGTTTTTGCCCTGAAAAACCTTCCAAATCCAATTTGAGGCCCTAAACAGTTCCGGATGGGCCCAAAAATTTGTGGATCACCAAAGTAGGGCCATAGGCCTTCTACTTTGTGGAGCATCATCTTTTTGAGAGCTTTCCGAAAAGGTATTATCATTGAAGATCCAATGGTCGAATTAAAAGTTATGGCTTCCAGAAGTTGGTGCATATTTTAGAAATGTGCTAATTTTTGAATGTGAATTTAAATTTGAATTTCAAATTGTAATTTTGGCGCCAAACCTCCAAAAATATTATCTCAAATGTTGTCTTTGGTTCCAAACTGGAAATGAGTCTATTTATGGGCTAGTTTTTTGATTTTTGAGTAACTTTTTAGGGAAAGAAGTTTGCATGTTGTGAAAGGGGAATTTGAGTAATTTTCTGTAAGTCCATAATTTGCATGTAATATAGAGCTCAGGGATTTGAGATCCTCTGCATGTAATAGTTCCATATTTTTGAATAAAATATTATTCCCTATTTTGTGAGTGTTATTCTGTGTCTCGGGTTTGCTCCCTCTTCAATTTTTCACATCATATAGTTTTATTTTTTGTTCTATAAATACAATCCAATTCCCTAAAGAGGTCACTTCAACTCAATGCCAACAATCTCCCTGGTCTAATACTTCCATTCAAAGTAGTTGTTATCAACCAAAATACACTTTACAATTTTATTATTGAGAGTAGAAGTCTAGGTTCAGGTTAGATTCTCCGCAAATTTTAGTGCATGAATGGTAATGGGGAAATTCAAAAACAGCTAAAGTTCAGTTTTATAAACAAACTGGAAAAAGGAATTTTATCTAATATTTGATTGGTGTTGCTGAAAGCAAGGACTGATAAAACACTGCAGTGGTAGAAAAAGAGTCCCTTTCAAAGTACAGTCGGCAAAGAAACAAAAACATTGTTTGCATTTGATGTTCTTGGGTGGTGGACATAAAATCAATCTACTCTCATCATATTTTCATATTTCAATTTTCACATATCATTTTCAGTCCTCCAAATACTTTGAATTGAGCACTCAAGGTGTAAGTTTTTGGATACTAGCAAGTTCTTTAAAAAAAATATCATCTAAGGATTATCAATTGATTATAAAAAGATCTTAATATAATGTTAAACATTTGCATCTTTTGTGTTTTAATTTTTTTATTTAAAGTGGTTTAACTTATTATAAGATATTTTTTCCAAAATTTTCAAAAATATCTTATTTATTTTAGAGATAGGATAAGAAAATAGAATCGAAGAATATTTCATAAAAGATAAAATTATATCCAGATACAATGTGTCGACATGATAGTTGCAAGCAAGACAAAGTATCAAACATATTTGAATTCACAATAAAAATTTGTCACAACCTAATAAATGAAAATGAGATTCTAGAATTAAATCTGACCATTAAGTGTAATATACACTAGAATCTCCATCATTAACAACCCTAAATAAAAAAAAATAGCTAAACAAAATTTTAATTCCTTTTACATTTTTAAATTTTATTTCATATTAATTTAAGTTTAATTGTGATTAATATCTTTATGGGAACAATCTATGTATTACAATTCAGCAGCTTCACATTAAGGAATATTTAGCCTACACATTTACCTATTTAGGTGTACAACATGAAGCTCTCTACATCCTTGGTAAGACAGTACATGTTTTCTCTCCTATAAAACAATGATTTTCATTCATTCATATAGGGGTTGTCACGAACAACGCCACAAATATATAAATAAGAAAAATATGAAAACACTTCATTAACAAACATATAACCAATAGAAAATGCCATTTTACATTGTCTACTAACAAGCACATTAGCACCTACTTTGATACATGCAATCCATATTCTCTCAAGTATTAATTTTTTTAGGCTAATTTTGTCAACTAATTTTTGGAAAATCAAGTTATTTTGAGAACATGAATCAAATAGTGCATCAACCATAACAACCTTAACTTGAATTTTGATATTAAATAATTCCTCTTTTTCCAACAAACCAACTTTCTTAGTAGTATGAGAAAGTTTAGAATCTATCTTAGAAGTGTTATCAATTACTATAACACTTTTATCCTTTGCAACAAAGAGATTAACATTTTTATTACCATTATCACCTTGATTATGAGGATTTTCACCTATATGCAACTTCCAAGATGAGGATTCTATAAGACCATGTTTACCATAATGATCACAACACATTTATCTTTAGAAAACTAAAAGAGGGGTAAAAATTTATTCAAAACAAAACAAAGCAGTACAAAACAAGAGCATTACAGACCCCTGTCAATCTCCACTAAGTGGTCCAATTATTGAGACAAATTTGGGGGTAATTGACTCCTATCCACAATGTTCCAATTTTGCACATGATCGGAGGCCCATTTGGCGAAATAATTTGCAACTCCATTCCATTCTCTAGGAATGTGACAGAAAGTAATAGAATCCAAGGAAGCACACAAATTAAGAATATGTTTTATAATCAAATATAAATGCCAATTGACATCTTCTAAATGTTGCCTCTTCAACAAAGTCACCACCATCTGAGAATCAAATTCTGCAAATGATCCTTCTCCACCCAAGAGCGCAACTGTGCTCCACAACATATAAAATGGCAAGAGCCTCCATCACATTTTTAGTATGCAGACCTTTTAAATAGAAAAGATAAACTAAACAATCCCAGAACTATTTCGCCTAACACCCCCAATACCAACATGACCATAATTTCCCTGAGAAGAACCATATGTGTTGATTTTCAACACACCCTAAGGAGGAGGACACCAACGCCCCTCCCTATTTATCTTCCGAAGAGGATGTCTACATCTATTTCGCATGATTTGTCCAACACCCTTCACAACACCACTCTGAAGAGGAACATTGAGACGATTGCAATAGACATCTCTTGGATCCACACCCTTAGCCAAGTCACACTTAGCTGAAACAATTTCTCCCAAAGAATGAAGAATTTTCAACCACAAATGTTGGACAACCAACTTCACATCTTGAAAAATCTTGTGATTCATCTCCAACCAACTATGCCAAATAATAAAGGTCAAACCAAGAGCCCAAGTAACTTGAAGAAAAGAAGTCTTAATAGGGTCTTGCCCCATCGAGCAAAGAACTCAACCACAGAGGAAACATGCCAAAAATCCTAGTTCCACACACCCCACCAAAAGTATCATATCTCCCTAGAGAAGGGGCATTGGAGGAAGAGATGAGAGACACTCTCCTCACTATTACAACACAAAACACACTTGGAGGGCCCCTAGAACCCACGCTTGCACAAGTTATCCCAAGTAAGACATTGATTCTGGACCACCTACCACATAAAAAAATTGCACTTGGGCCAAGAAAATTTGTTCCACACGTGTTTCCACCAAGGAACCTCAGTGTCCCCAAACATCTTCCTAACTAACTCACCATAACCCATTAAAATAGAGTACTTACCAGAAAAATCACTGTTACTCCAAGCCAAGACATCATGCCCCACCAAGGTGTTGCATTCACGCGAAGCAAGAATCTGAGCCAACTCTTGCCTATCCTCCTCCAACCCTCCTAGTGGCCAATCAGAGGAGTGCTTCCATCTAAGACCAAAAGCCAGCCCAAGATTTTGAACAGTCTTATAATGCTAAATCATATTCCAACCCACAACAGTAAAATGATCACAAAGTGGTTAGAGGTGAGGATAAGCAGAAAGGATAGGAGGATGACCATCCCAAGAATCTCACCAAAAAAGAGCCTGAGAACCTGAATGACAGATCCAAAATAGCCCTTTTTAACCAACTAATCCCCCGTTTTCAGAGTATGCCAAATCATAGATCCCCTTCCCTCTAAAGGTAAGCGAGGAATATCAAAAGTGTTAACATCCTTAAGATACTTATGGGTGAGAATATAGGCCCAAAGTTGATGTTGACTAGTACACCAACTCCAATATAACTTGGTTGCGAGAGCTTTCCCATTCAAAATAGCAGATCGTAAGCCAAGACCCCCCTCCTTCTGTGGCTTGCACACATTTTCCCACTTAACAAAACTGAACTTGGCCATCTGCAAGTTACCACTCCAAAGAAACTATTAAGAGAGCATCAAATTTTGTAAGGAAATACAAAGGAGCAACCTGAACAAAACACCTGTAAATAGGGAGAGCCTGGATAACAGACTTCAAAAGAGTCACTCTTGCAGCAGTAGATAACCAACGATGAGTCCAATGAGTGACCTTACTACACAACTTATCAAGAAAATTCTACCAGGAAGACTTGGGTTGCCTACCAACAACCAAAGGAATGCCCAGATAGACAAAGGAAAGAGACCCAATATGAAACCTAAAAATAGTTGGAATCCATCATTGAATAGTTGGAGTATTAAAAAAGTAGATAGACAACTTGTGCTCATTGACTTTCTGACCCAAAGCAGCAAGGTAAATATCCAAATCCCACCCAAAAGAAGCAACCTCCTGAAGGTGAGCCCTCCCCATAAGAGTAGTGTCATCAAAAAAATAAAGATGAGAAAGTTGTGGTATCCCATTGCCCCAACACCAACCTTGAATCATGCCCTAAGAAACTCGAGACTTAAGAAATCTGACTAGACCCTCAACCATAATAATAAACAAATAAGGGGAGAGAGGATCTCCTTGACGAAGGCCCCTAAAAGCCCCAAAAATCTCAGAAGGTTCCCCATTCATAATAACAGAGAAAGAGGAAGAGGTAACACAACTCATAGTCCAATTGACCCAATCTAGACTAAAACCAAAGCCTAAGAGAATTATCCACAAAAAACACCATTTAACTCTATCATAAGCTTTGGCCATGTCCAACTTGATGAACACATACTTCTCCCTAGACATCATCATAGAGTGAATGAATTCAGAGGCAACCACCACTCCATCCAAGATTTGTATACTAGCCACAAAACCCCTTTTCTCCTTAGAGATCACAAAAGGAAGACAAACATTGAGCCTCTCAGCAATCAATTTAGTAATAATCTTGTACACCACATTACAAAGAGCAATAGGTCTAAAGAATTTGAGCTGATCAGCACCTTCCTTTTTAGAAATGAGAACAAGGAAAGTAGAATTCAAGGCACGAAGCATTTGCTTACTGCGAAGAGATTCTCGGGCAACCTCTAACAAATCCAGACTTATAATATCCCAAAATTCCTAAAAAAAATCAACAAGAAAACCATCCAGACCTATAGCTTTACCTTTATTCATCCCAAAAATAATTTCTTCCAATTTAGATAAAGAAATCAAACGGATGAAGAAATCATTCATCTCATTGGTGATCAGGGAGGGGATGCAAGCAAGGATCAAATTCTCATCTTCCGCAAGAGGTGAATCTTCAGAAGAAAGCACAGAGTAATAATGTCTAGCCTCACGACACAAATCTTGCAGAGAAGAAATGTGGAGCCCTTCTGAATTAACTAGAGAGGAAATAAAACTCCTATGGGTGCTGGCAAGAAGTTGAGTCCACTTTTTAGCCAAAAAGTGGGTGTTTTCCTTGATTTTCAGAATTTGACACATTTGACCTTAAAATTTGAAGCACTTAGAGATGGAATCTTGAAAAAAGTCACTAATCATAAAATGTAGTACTTGGAGTCTAGTTTCCAAATATGTAATTTATTTCAATACCCAGATGCTACAAATTGATTTTCAATAGGTTTTTCTAAAAACCGTTGTTTAAAAGTCACTTTTTTTTTAACTATATCATGCACGTGTACATCATCCATATTTTGACCTAAATTATCGTATTTTTCTAAATCCTTTTGGGAAAATATTTGTAACTCACTGAAGCACATTTTCGATATTTTTTTGTAATTTTTTACTAAATATATTTTTTTTGTTAATTTTTTATTAGCCATATTTGTCGTTTTGAAAAATCTTCGTGTACGTCACGCATAAGATGACCTAAACTTATCATTTTTTGATTTTTTAAAAAATTGAAAAGAATTGTTTGAAGTACGTTCTCGTGCAATTCCTTTTATAAAAAAATATTTTAATAAAAAGTTATTAAAATAGTAAAAAACCTTGATATTTCAAGTTTATGGACCAATTTCATCATAAATTAATTAAAAAATAGAAAAAATAGCCCAATGTAAAAAAAAACATATTTAGAATCTACACAGTCTCATCTATAATGGGTTTTTATTTTGTAAAAAAATTCTACAAAAAAAGTCTTCAGATATATGCCCAAAGTCACTATTTAAAGCAGTATTCCTATCCCCTTCCTGAATCCAGTCAATCCGAGCTTTTTTTTTCTAGAAAATCTCCTCATGGAGGTCCCACTCCTCCACAACTCTCGCAGCCTGAGATTTAGCTCTTCCTAAAGCATCTAAGAAACCATAATCCTAAATTTGGCGAGTAATCACATCAAGGTGTGCTTGAGCATTCTACTTCATAGCCTTTAGGTTACCAAAACACAACCTATTCCATTTCTTAAGGTGATATTTGACATATTTCAATTTCTTAACAAAGGTGTACATAGCAGTGCCATAAGCAAGGCCTCCATCATGCCACCACTGGGCCATTAGATCATGTAGGGAAGATTCCTGAAGCCACATAAGCTAAAACTTAAAAGGAGGATTCTTGGGAACCATAAAAAAGATAGCTAAAATTTTAATTGGCCAATGATCAAAGCCCCTCCAATCAAGAATCTCAGAACAAGTAACCAAGCTACCCCCCACCCAAAGACAAAGACAAGAAATCTATCCAGCCTTTCAGAAATCACTTCCTCTCCACTCCATCTATTATTCCAAGTGAAAACCCCATTAGAAGGCTTAACATCAATTAAAGCTAGAGAATCCACATTCTCCCAAAAAAGATCATAAGCAAGCCCAAGCCTAGGCAACCCACCTCTTTTCTCTTCCAAACTCAACACAGAATTGAAATCACTAGCTAGGACCCAAGGAAGATATGGAGCACAAGATTAGACATACCTTATATGAGCCCAAAGCTAAATTTTTCCATGAATATCAGTTGGAGCATAAACATTAGAAACCAAAATAGTCTCACCAGTTTCCAAAGTGGAGGCAACCATGGAGATAGTAGAATGACTAGAAATCCACCAAAGGGGATCAATCTTTCTTGGATCCAAAAATAGAGCCAAACCTCCAGAACTCCCCTGAGAACCAATGCACTAACATTGACCAAAACACCAGATACGGGAAGCACACTAAAGCATGAAATCAACTAAAATTTTAGTCTCCTGAACACAAAATATTTTCAGAGAATGGACTGTAACCAAATCATGAATAGCCTTTTGATGGGAGGTGCTATTCAACCCTCTTACATTCCTAGAGAGAATAATCATGGAGGAGATTGAGAAAAGTAAACATCAATTGGTTTAACAGACCCATATTCCACCAACAAATCTCTAGTAAGTTTAATCTTCTCAATATCTTTCTTGTGGCCACTTTTAGAAGAGAACTCAAACGGTCCCTTCATAAGAGTGCGTTGATGCACCCCCAAGGCTGGAGAAGACCCCTTGCTCTTACCAAAAGCTAGCCCCCCAGCCAAATCTGCCAAACAATATCATCATCATCCTACATAGGACCATTGGAAGACACCATATGATCTTGGACACCCTGTGATAAATGAAGATCATGACTGGACACCTATCCCTACACCACATCACAACCTGTACCATCAGCACTAGAGGGCACATCCGATGGGATTCCTTCCTCCAAGGCTAAATTATCCAACACCTCAAACTAATTAAAGCCCTCTTCAATCTGCATGTTCCTAAAAGATCTCTTCTGACCACGACCCTTAGCCCAAGGCTTAACTGGCACAAATTCGTCCTTATCTAAGACACCCTCCATCGTGGAAGACTTCCCTTTGTCCTCTTTGACCACTTTGGGTGCTGAAGAAAAAGGGAGATTATTAGAGTGAGGAGCTTTATTAACCCTAGGAAATTACCTCTGAAGATGTCCATACTCATGACAAATCTGACAACAAAAAGGAAGGGATTCATAATCAAGCGGTTGAACTCAAGACAAAGAACCCATGAAAATTTCTAGAGAATCCAGTAGGGGATTATTCAAATCTATCTCCACAAAACACAAGCAAAAGAAATAACCTTTCTTTCAAGGTTTTGTTGAGCAACTGCTGCAGGCTTACCAAGAAGAGCAACAATCCTTTGTAAAATATATTCCCTCCAAAACTCCAAGGGAAGCCACAGCAGGTGAACCCAAACAGGAATCCTCAATGACAATTCTTCCATTGAATTAAAACCCATATGCTAGGGTTTGATAAACAATCCAACATGATTATAAAATTAGGGTCCTCCCTCAAAAACTCGATTCCTATCAGCCATATTGGAAAAAACAACCAAGAAATAATTGTTTGCAGCCACCATAAGCTCCATGTCTCCCTCAACCTACCATGTATGCCTCATCCAAGCATCCAAAGCTAACATAGGTATGTGAATCCCAATAAATTTGCATATTAGAGTGTCTACTCCAATAAGAAACATCGTCAACCATCGATTCAGTAGAAATGACCAAAACCAGACAATCTTGGCTTATGGGAAAACAACCATTCACTTTCTTCAATTTAGGGTTCTCCCCCACATAAAATGATTTTGACTGCTGAACTTTCTTACCCAAAGAAGAACCATTAAGGGACACACCACCCCCAGCCACCACCAAACTAGAAGACATTAGTTGGTCTGCCATAATCCACACACCAGCTAAGCTCACCAACACACACACCAGTGAAAAGACCCATAGACAAACAAAGAGAAAAAAGACCCACCCCTGAATGCCACGAAACACCCCCACCCCAACTGAAAAATGTAGGAAAAGAAGAAGAAAAACTGGCCAAATCCAACATGCAATGAGGAACAACCCTCATGCAGGTCGCTCAGCGTATCACGGGCACCTTGTAAGCAATGCCATCGTCCTCCTCAATTGAAGATTCAATCATCAGTCACAACACATTTATTTTTAAACCCTCCTACACTGTCATTCTCTCCTTCATACTCATCTGTGTGGCATTTAGTCTACCTTCCTGTTTAATTGTGATGAGCTATGCGGTTTCTCCTAGTGCACACAATCTGCACTTTAAAATCTGTTTTATTTAATTATTTTGGCTTCTTTCACTTGGCGCCTCCTTTTTTCTTACCCATCACCTTACACATTCCCTCTTCCTAATCATGGCTTGGCTTCCAATGCTTATCCAATGTTTAATTTTTTTGATAGCACAGGGTTTCTTTGATGATTATCTCCTTTGTCAATTCATCCCTGCACTGGAACTATTTCCCCTCTTTTAGCCATGCCTCTTTTTACCATATTTAATTTAATTTATATCATGTTAACTCTTCCCCGTTTGGTGCGACCTTTAAGTTGAAATTTGATTGTATTGTCAATTGTCGCCTTGGAGCCTTTCATTATTAACCTTCATGGCTTTTAATATTCTTCTCCATTTTAATTCTGCTTATTTTTTCTTTACACATGGAGAGTGGAATCAAACTTCAAACACTTATATCAACTTCCTACGAACACCAATAGTTTGAGCATAACAAACAACTGATGAATGAATTTACTTACAATTTTCCAATCATCCAACAAAACTGAAAAATTGACTTTTGTTATAACTTATTGTCAAGAGATCAGATTCTTTTGACAACTTGCAAATAGGTGTAATTCAACACTCTGAAAACCTCCACCAAGTCATATTGCATAAAAACATCATGGGAATTGATATTTTAAAACTTCACCAAATTACCAATAGAAGTCGAGAAATGCTCAATGCTTGACAACCGTTAATTATTTGACTATGAGACATCTACCATTAAATACAAAAAGGAGTCGAAATTCTACTTACAAGAATTTTTTTCAAGAGACCTTACCAAAACTCAGAAACAATCATTTTTTTGGTGTTGTCGATTGCATGTGGATCCGGATGCTCCTATATCAGACAAGTCAGGTAAGAAAATTTGTGAGCATGGGCTCACAAAGGTGGAGTTGAGTGACAGAATCACCGTTCGAGACTGTGAACAATAACCAGTGAGCTCCATCGTTGAAATCCCGACCTCCTCAGCCAAATAACTTGACCTCCTTTGCTAAACACTTCCTCTTCTCTCCATGCCCTCCTTTGGCATGTCTTCACTGCAAATTGCCCTTGCAACCTCCAAGTTGCATCATTTGCAATCATTCCTTGATCCTCATGAATATTCCACCTCATCTATTGTAATCTATCATTACCACAACACTTTCTTTTGCACTTCCCACTCTCAACCACTCAAGACTTTACACATCTACAATCATAATTTTGAGCTTTTTACTTTTGCTTCCTTAATCCATAGGTTTTGTCACAAGCTGCCTCACATTTGGCGATTTGATTATGCCCCCAAAACCTTTGCTTACTCCCCTCTCCACCCACAAGTCATGGTGCAAGTTGCCTCACATTAGATTCCATGTTTGCACACTCAGAACCTCTGGCTCTGATACCATTCGATGAAGAGAGAAAACACACGACCAATTTCTCATCCAAATTCACAACACATAGATCAAAAATGACTCCATGGTCAATTAACTCAAAAATTGACAAATACTTGTGTTGATTTAAAATGATTACAATTGCACAAGATGCCCAAATTTAAAACAAAACAATTTATTCATTCCAATCTCATGAAAAATTACATTGCAAATACTCAAGAAAATATTCAGGTAATTCCATTTCCCCCCCTTCATCTTACCCCTCACATTGGCTTGACTTTCATTTCCTCTCACACTAGTTTCTTCACTGGCCTGCAACACTTCAACAACTCACCCCTTCTAAGAACACGGCCTCTTTAATTTTTGTCTTCAACTCCCATTAATACAATCTACTCCAACCTTAAATTTGCAGATGGCCCAAATCACACATGACATGATAACTCTACTTTCCTATTGCTATGAATTCATCCTCCTTGTGTGACCTACTAAGGTTTCTCTTGAGCAAATATTTTCTCTTCTCTATGTCACAATCCTTCTGGTATTGGCCAATCTCCATGCTAACTCCTTCCACTCTTCTACCAACATGACTCCTACTATTTTATTCCAACCTTGCATTATATAGTCTTAGAACATTTCAAATTCTTTAAACCCTCCTACATCATCCTTCTCTCCTCCATACTCATCTACATAGTGTTTAGTCTACCTTCCTGTTTAATTGTGATGAGTTGTGTGGCTTCTCCTAGTGCACACAATCTACACTTTAAAATATTTGTTATTTAATTATTTTGGTTCCTTTCACTAGGTGCCCCCTTTTTTCTTATCCATCAACTTACACATTGCCCCTTTCTAATTGTGGCTTGGCCTCCAATGCTTATCCAATGTTTAATTTTTCTAATAGTGTGGGCTTTCTTTTATGATTATCTCCTTTTTCAACTTATCCCTATGCCAAAACTATTTCCCCTTTTTTAGTTGTGCCTCTTTTTACCTTATTCAATGTCATTTATATCATATTAACTCTTCCCCACTTGGTGAAACCTTTGAGTTGCAATCTAATTTTCTTTTCAACTACCGCCTTTGAGCCTTTCATTATTCACTCTCATGGGTTTTAATATTCTTCTCCATTTTAATTTTGCTTAAAATTTTGTCTTCACACATGGAGAGTGGAATCAAACTTCAAACACTTATATCGACTTCCTATGAACACCAATAATATGAGCATAATGAACAGCCGATGAATGAATTTAATACAATTTTCTAATCATCCAACAAAACTGAAAAAATGACTTTTGTTATAACTTGTTGTCAGGAGCTTAGATTCTTTTGAAAACTTGCAGACAGGTGTAATTCAACACTCTGAAAACCTTCATCAAGTCATTTTGTATAAAAATCTCATGGAACTTGAAATTTTAAAACTTCACCAAATTTCCAGCGAAAGTCGAGAAATGCTCAATGCTTCATAATCGTTAATGATTTGACTGTGAGATGTTTGCCATTAAATCCAGAAAGGAGTCAAAATTCTTCTTGCAAGAGAGTTTTTCATGAGACCTTATGAAAAATTAAAAAAAATCATTTTTTTGGTGATGTTAATTGCACATGGACTCGTATGCTCTTGCATCAAACACGTTAGGTAATAAAATTTGTGAGCATGGGCTCATGAAGGTGGAGCTAAGTGATATAATCACCCTTAAATATTGTGAACAATCTCCAATGAGCTCCATCATTGAAATCCCAACATCCTCCACCAAATAGCTCGACCTCCTCCGCTAAACACTTCCTCTTCTCTCCATGCCCTCCTTTAGCATGTCTTCACTGTAACTCACCCTTGCAACCTCCATGTTACATCATTTGCAATCATTCATTGATCCTCATGAAGATTCCACTTATTTTGATATAATATGTCATTACCACAACACTTTCCTTTCCACTTCCTACTCTCAATCGCGTAAGACTTCACACACCTACATAGATACTTTTGAGCTTCTTACTTGTGCTTCATTAATCCATAGGTTTTGTCATAAGTTGCCTCACGTTTGGTGATTTTCTTATGCCCTATTAGGAAGCTAAGGTAGAGGAACAACTTCCTACACTAAACTTGAGAGGAGAATAATGCAAACTTTTTCAGATCTTTAACAGTTACAAAAACTTAAACAAAAATAAACACAAATATCATTCATACCACAACACAATGATTTACATGCGGAAAACCCTTTCAGGAGAAAAAACCCACACTCCAAAAGTTGCCCAATATATTATTCAGAAATCACAAAGATTACAATATACTTGTAGAGCAAGCTTCTCATAGGAGTATCACCACTCAGAGATCCAGAGGCAACACAGCCGCTATCAAACTATTAGAATACATCCCAATACACAGTTGTAATACAACACCCTCGTAAAATAAGGTTGTGTTCTAGGGAAATTTAGGAACATATTCTCAAAAAATCTCCCACTTTTCGAACACCTTGCAAGGACAACGGAAGGGTGTCATCATCGTCTCTTAATTTCTATAGGTCAAAAGGACCATAGTCTTTGAACACCATCTGAACTTCTATGTGCTCACAGGCTTAGTTAAAGAATCAATAACATTCATCAAAGTCTCTACCTTAACCAGTTTCACCCTGTCATCTTCAACCATATCTCTAACAAAATGATATTGTACATCAATGTGCTTGGACCTGGCATGAAATGTTGGGTTCTTGGCTAGACATATCACACTCTGACTGTCACAATAAATTGGCACTGCACCTTGTTTTAATCTAATATCTAAACACATCCTCTTAAGCCAAATGGCTTCTTTACAAGCATGAGTAGCTACCATATACTCTACTTTAGTAGTGGACAAAGAAACCATAGTCTGTCACTTACTCATCCAACTAATCACACCACCAAATAAAGTAAACAAATATGCACTGGTGGATCTTCTACTATCAACATAACCTGCACAGTCTGAATCCACATAACTATGAATATCAAGGGAAATCTCATCTTCAGTCATATTACTATGATAACACAAGGAATAATCTGAGGTGCCACACAAATATTTGAAGACTCTTTTAACTGCATCCCAATGAACTCTACCAAGATTAGACATATATTTGGAAAGAACTCCCACTGCTTGAGCAATGTCTGGTCTAGTACAAACCATAACATACATCAAACTTCTAATTGCACTCTAGTAAGACACTCTTCTCATATTCCATCTTCGATGGTGATGTTGGACAATCTAAAATAGATAACTTTGTTCCAACTGAAACGGGAACACACAATGGTCTACAATCCTGCATATCAAACCTATGTAAAATTGAATTGACATACTTACTTTGGCCAAGCTGTAGCTTTCTATTCACTCTATCTCTTCTAATTTCCATCCCAAGAATATGTTTAGCTGCACCAAGATCTTTCATTTCAAACTTAGCAGCAAGTTGAGATTTTAGTTCTGAAATCAAACCTTTCCCTTTACCAATGAATAACATATCATCAACATATAATGCAATAAATAGGAAATGATCACCATCAATTTTTTAATAAACACAATGATCTTATTTAGAATGCTCAAATCCCAAACTCAACACATATGTATCAAAGTTTTGATACCACATCCTAGGACTCTACTTTAAACTATACAAATATTTCTTCAATTTGAAAACCAATTTACTTTTACCTTTCACCACGTAGTGCTCTGGTTGTTTCATATAAATATCCTCCTCCAAGTCACCATGAAGGAAAGCAGTTTTCACATCCATTTTCTCAACGTCTAAATCATAAGCAAGAGCAATAGAAAGCAAAAATTTAATGGATGTCATTTTTGCAACAGGAGAAAATATCTCACCATAATCAACACCCTCAACTTGAGAGTAACCTTTTGCAACCAACCTTGCTTTGTATTTCTCAATACTTCCATCTGAACCAATCTTTTTTAAACACCCATTTGTAACCAACAGGGTTTCATCCTTCAAGCAATGGTTCAAGATCACATGTATCATTCCTTTTCAAAGTTTCCATTTCTTCATCCATAACAATTCCAAGATTCATCATTCATACCTAATGCCTCTTCTATTGATCTCGGTTCATCCATGTTAGTATTCAAAGAAAAAATACATCTCCAATCATCAGGTGAATACCTTTCAGGTGGTTGTTTATGCCTTGTATACCTACAAACAAGCTAAGTTGGAGTTTCTTCCTCCTCTTTTGAAGATTCAGAGCTGGATGAGCTCTCATCAATTTCTTGTCTATCCATGGGCATCGATTCAACTTTCTCAGGTGTAGAAGGAAATTGAATCACATCTTCCTATTTACTTTTTTATGGCTGCAATGTTACAGAAGAAGGCCTAGTTTCTCTAAAAATAACACTTCTACTATGTATTACCTTTTGTGTAATAGGATCCCAAAGATTGTATCCTTTCACACCATAACTATATCTAATGAAGATACATTTCACAGCCTTGTTCTCCAACTTTGTTCACTTCTCCTTTGGCACATTTGCATATGCCTTGCAACCAAAAACTCTAATATGTCTTAATGAAGGCTTGTGGCCCAACCATGCCTCTATAGGCGTCTTATCAACAAGAGTTGATGTAGGAGACTTGATAATCAGGTAACAAGTAGTGGCAACATCTTTATCCCAAAACCTTTATTCTAGAATAGCACCACTCAACATACTCCTAGCCTTCTCCATCACTATCTTGTTCATTCTTTTTGCAAATCCATTCTATTGTGGAGAATACAGAGTTGTCTTCTATCTATGAATACCACAATCTTTACAGAATCTATCAAAATCATTAGAGAAAAATTCACCGCCATTAGCAATCCTCAAAAAAAATATTTTCTTTCCAATCTGCAACTCGACCATTGCTTTAAATTCTTTAAATCAACTAAAAACTGCATATTTACTCTTTAAAAAGCATACCCATGTCCTACTATAATCATCAATAAATGAAACATAATATGTGGATTTACCAATTGAAGGAACATCTATGGGACCAAACACATTAGAATGAATAAAATCCAATACACCACAAGATTTATGAGAACTCAAGCAAAACTGAACACAATTTTGTTTTCCATAAATACAATGCTCACATAAATCAAATTCAAAATTACAATCAGACAAACCTTCAACAAGTTTTTTATTTTTCAAGGTCTTTAGACCCTTTTCTCCAATGTGGCCAAGTCTCTGGTGCCATAACATAGTTTTCTCTATAGGTAACTTTGTTTAAGAAGAAAGAGCACTCTTGGGTACCCAAAAGCCATGACCATCAATTGAAGGTGAAACCATCACTTCTTCCATAGACTTGCTTTTCACAGAAGTACTATTGCACTCAACAGTGCATGCATCAAGCTTATACAGTGTGCCATATCTAACACCTCTAGCAATCACCATATCACCTCTAACCATCTTGCATCCTACATCAAAAAATACTACCTCCACACCTACGTCTATTAGTTTTCTCATAGATAAAAAATTTCTCACTAAACCAGGGATATGCAACACAACATTAATCCTTCTTATTTTACCATTAGGAAACTTGATTTTAACTTTACCACAACCAAAAATGTCTAAATGAGAATCATCACCCAAGTACACCTTACCTCCATCAAATTCTTCATATTCAAAAAACCAATCTCTATTAAAGGTCATATGGAAAGATGCACCTAAGTCAATTAACCATGCATCATTACCTGCACGAGTTTCCAAAGCTACAATGAATGCATCACCGTCTTCCTTCTCAAACAGAATCACAATCAAATTTCTTCTTTTTCTTCTTCTTTTCTTCTCTGCAGTCCTTACGAAGATGTCCAGGCTTACCACAATTCCAATAAATAACTTTGGACTTTCCAAGAGACTTAGATCTCCCCTTGGACTTGGATTTGTCATAGTTCTCAATCTTCTTTCCTTTTTCCTTAGGTCTTCCACAAACATTCAGGGCCTCCTTAGCACTGATGGAAACCTTCCTCCTCATCTCTTCAGAAATAAAAGAACCCACCACATCGTCAGTCTTCAATATAGTAGAAGTAATCCCAATATCCATAACAAAATAATCCCATGAATTGGACAAAGAACAAAGCAAGATCTGGCATTTCTCTTCCTCATCCATTTTGACACCAACTAATGCCAATTGAGCCACCAACATATTGAATGCTTCTAGGTGTTATGTAATTCATCCACCCTCTTCCATTCTCAAGGAATACAATTTCTTCCTCAATAAATTCTTGTTCACTAAATATTTGGCTTGATACATCTCACCAAGCTTCTTCCATAGTTTTTGTGCATAGGTCTCTTCATGGACATTGATTAAAATAGATTCTGCCAAGCACAATCTAATTAGACCCTTGGCTTTACAGTCCATAAAATCATATTGAGCAACTTGAGTAGGATCTGTAGGCTTTGAAACATTCCCATCAACAACATCCCACAGATCTCAATCTATCAATAGATACTCCATCTTTAGCTTCCACATTTCAAAATTATTTCCAAAAAATTTATCCACTTCTATTCTCCCTAATGAAGTTGCAATCTAAAAATTCCTGCAACAAGATCACAAAGTGTCTTATGCACAAGCTCCCACTCAAATCTGAATTAGTTCAAAAAACCCAACAACCCACAACTGAAACCAAAGGTGATCAAGCTCTGATACCAATTGTTAGGAAGTTAAGGTAGAAAAACAACTTCCTACACTAACCTTGAGAGGAGAATAATGCTAAAATTTTCAAATCTTTAACAGTTATAGAAACTTAAACAGAAATAAACAAAAATATCATGCATACCACAACACAATGATTTAACTAGGGAAAACCATTTTGGGAGAAAAACCCCACTCTAAAAGCCAACCAATATATTATTTAGAAATCATAAAGGTTACAATATACTTGCAAAGCAAGCTTCTCGCAAGAGTATTACCACTCATAGATCCAAAGGCAACACAACCACTATCAGACTCTCATAATACATCGCAATACATAGTTGTAATGCAATGCCCTCATAAAATAGGGTTGCCTTCTATGGAAAGTCAAGCTAATAAAATATTGGTCGTCAAATATGAGATATAATGATGAATGGTCCAGATTTACAATAATAAAATATAAAATAAAATTTTCCTTTCAGTGGCGCTGCCCCTGGACCCCAGCCAGGGGGATGATCCCCACAGACCCCTCATGGGGAGATCCCCCCTCCCCCCCTCCATCGTTGTCGGCTAAACAATACCTTGTGTATCAACAGTGCCTTATGTAATTGCAAGGTTGAGACATATTTTCTCAACATGCCCCCAAAACCTTTGGTTACTCCCTCTCCACCTACAGGTCCTGGTGCGAGTTGCCTCACAGTTAATGCTCTATTTGCACACTCAAAACCTCTAGCTCTTATACCATTTGATGAAGAGAGAAAACACACAACCAATTCCTCATCCAAATTCGTAACACACAAATCACAAATGAATCCATGGTCAATTAACTCAAAAATTGACAAATACTTGTGTCAATTTAAAAAAAAACAATTTATTCATTCCAATCTCATGAAAAATTACATTACAAATACTCAAGCAAATATTCAGGCAATTCCATTTCCCCCCTTTCATCTTACCCTCACACTAGCTCAACTTCCATGTCCTCTCACACTAGTTTCTTCACTGGCCTGCAACACTCCAACAACTCACCCCTTCTAAGAACATGCCCTCTTTAATTTTTTTCTTCAACTCCAATTAATGCAATCTACTCCAATCTTAAATTTGCACATGGCCCAAATCACACATGACATGATAACTCTAGTTTCCTTTTGTTATGACTTCATCCTCCTTGTGTGACCTACTAAGGTTTCTCTTGAGCAAACATTTTCTCTTCTCTACGTCACAAGCCTTCTGATATTGGCCATTCTCCATGCTAACTCCTTCCACTCTTCTACCAACATGAATCCTACTGTTTTATTCCAACCTTACATTATGCAGTCTTAGAACATTTCAAATTATTTAAACCCTCCTATGTCATCCTTCTGTCTTTCATACTCATTTGTGTGGCGTTTATTCTACCTTCTTGTTTAATCATGATGAACTATGTGGCTTCTCCTAGTGCACAAAATCTGCACTTTAAAATCTGTGTTATTTAATTCTTTTGGTTGCTTTCACTTGGTGCCCCCTTTGTTTTTACCCATTACCTTACACATTCCCTCTTTCTAATCATGGCTTGGCTTCCAATTCTTATCCAATGTTTAATTTTTCTGATACTACGAGCTTTCTTTGATGATTATCTCCTTTGTCAATTTATCCTTGTGCTAAAACAATTTCCCCTCTTCTAGTCGCACATCTTTTTATCTTATTTAATTTCTTTTATATCATGTTAACTCTTCCTTGTTTGGTGCAACCTTTGGGTTGCAATCTAATTTTCTTTTCAACTTCCACCTTGGAGCCTTTCATTATTCACTCTCATGGCTATTAATATTCTTCTCCATTTTAATTTTGCTTAAAATTTTGTCTTCACAAATGGAGAGTGGAATCAAACTTCAAACACTTATATTGAATTCCTACGAACACCAATAATTTGAGCATAACGAACAACTGATGAATGAATTTAATATAATTTTCCAATCATCCAAAAAAATTGAAATTTGACTTTTGTTATAACCTGTTGTCAGGAGCTCAAATTCTTGGGATGCCAAAAAGGATTCTTGCACCTACTCCATATTATGTAGAGGACCCATCAATGTAAATCTTCCATGGTTCTTCACCAAAAATAGTGAACACAGTCTCATCAGGAAACTCAGCTACCAAAGGATAAGCATCTGCAAGAGGAGCATCAACCAACTAATCTACAATAACATATCCCTTGATTGCTTTTCAATCCACATATTCTATATCAAACTCACTGAAGAGTATGACCCACTTAGCCATTTGACTAGTTAATGATGTTCTAGATAACAAATATTTAAGTTGATCCACCTTAGAAATAAGTTTGATCAAGTGGTTGAGCATATAATGTTGAAGATTCTATGAAATAAAAACAATTGTAAGAAATGTTTTCTCTATTGGGGTCTAGTTGAGTTCATTCCCAACAAGTGTGCGACTGATATAATAAATGGCTCTTTCCTTCCAATTCTCGTCATGTTGAGCTAAGAGTGCCTCTAGTGCAATAGATGTATTGGAAATATAAAGCAACAAGGGTTTTCTCATTATGGATCCATTAGGATGGGAGGATTAGCAAGATATTCCTTGATTTTATCAAAGCCTTGCTAACATACTAAATCCTATTTAAAAATTGTATCCTTTTAGAGCATATGGGTGAAGGGCTGAAACTTATCTGCAAGTTGGGCTATGAAGCGTTGAATTGATTGCAACTTACCCTATAAACTCCTTAACTACTTTAAGTTCCTAGGTGGAGGCATTTCCATAATACCCTTAACCTTTGCTAGATCAACTTCGATACCTCATCTGGATACAATGAAACCTAAAATTTTTCCTAAAGTCACATCGAAGACACACTTATTGGGATTTAAATGTAGATTATATTGCTCTAAGCAGTCAAAAATCTACTTCGGGATCTAAGGATTTTCTTCTCTAGTCTTATATTTTCCTAACAGATCATCAACATAATCCTCCATTATGATGTGAATGAGATCATGAAAAATGACTGTCATAGCACACTGATAAGTGGCTCATGTGTTTTCCAAACCAAAATGCATGACTTGATAACAAAAGGTTCCCCAAGGAGTAGTGAAATTTATTTTATGTTGATCCTTCGTTGCAATTCTAATTTGATTATAGCCAGAAAATCCATACATGAGAGAAAGCATAGCATGACCTGTTGTAAGATCAATAAGTATGTCAATATTAGGGAGTAGGAAAAGTATGTCAATATTAGGGAGTAGGAAATCATCTTTAGGAAAAAATTTATCAAGTTCCCTAAAGTCTATGCAAATATGAATTCCCCCAGTGGGCTTAGAATTAGGAACAATGTTGGAAATCCAATCTAAGTAATCAATCGGTCTGATAAAACCAGCTGATAATAATTTCACCAACTCCACTTTGAAAAGTAAATCCACTTGAGGATGCATTTTGTGAAACTTTTGTTTGATCGGTTTTACAACATGACACACATCTAGATGATGCACCACAAGTGTAGGATCCAATCCAAAAATGTTGGAATAAGAACAAGAAATTTTAATAAAACCATCCTGAAGTAACCTGGAAAACACTTGATATTCTTCCTCAGATAAAGGCTTGGCTATGTAAGTAATCTTTGGCTCAACTTCGATACCCAAGTTAATTTCTCTAGTCTCTTCAATCAGGATAGAATACATCTCTAAAAATTGAGTACCCATAAGGGGAAGATGAGCATCCCCATCCTCTAATGCCTCAAAAAGGTTTTCACTAGAGGATACACCCTTTATTTTTACTTTTGACGATTCTAAAAGTGCCTCATAAAGGTTTTCACTAGAAGGTCCTCTTGTTTATTTTATTGTTTCTTATTTTTGTAGTTAGGGTGTTCATCTCCCCTAAAGTAAGTACTTAGATCAAGTTCAAAGATAGAGATTCATGGATAGTCTTCTTCTAATCCCATAAAGCGTATGTATGCCTCTTCAGAAGGGAAAACATTGATGGGTGTGGTGCCTCATTGGTCCCAATCTATTAACTCAAGATGGCGGAGGGAAAGGCTTATGGTAAACATGGATTTTGATTTGAATAGGGAGGATACATCTATGTCATCATAGGAAAGTTTTATTTAATCTCTTCTTCAGGGATTTCTTCCATAATAACAGTTTCCACATTAAAATTATTAAAAGTACTAGGTGACAATGCAGGCTATTTTTATTTCTTGTCATAACCAATACCTTGACATTTTGGTTGAGTAGGAGGCTCAATAGGCTTGTGGATGCCTTGTTCATTTACACCCAATCCTCCTCCTTGATAATTGACTTTTTGAGCTAGTTTATGGGTAGCAGTGTAAACTTCCTAAAAATATTCCAAAAAGGAGAAGGATTGGGTTCCTCGTAGTACACCCACTGGCTAACATCATCATCAAGCTATTATTATGCTAGATTTCTTGGAGACTATAAAGTAGTGTAACCCACATTCTTAAATCTCATACTCTTGATCACTTGTTCTTTCTGTTGAGGAGATCCGAATGGTTGTCCATACATCCATGGAGATGGGGACATGGTACCCACATTAAGTGATGTGCTCATTTCATACTCTAGACTATCCTTATCTAGATGGAGGGTGAGGATGCGGTGTTTGCTAACAAGCCTTCAATGTCAAAGACTCCATAGGTCTAGTCGGACTACAACACCCACTCTAAGTGGAGGTTCACCGAAGAGCTTGTACCTCAAGTGCAACAACTTAAATCAATCACGGTGAAGGTTGTTGTTTCACCTGTTGTGGTCTAGCCATTTCAAAAGCTAAAGGAGACATTCCCCTTCAAGAAAAATATACCGATCCTTGGATCAATTAATGTGGTTGACCAATTGAAGAAGGCCTCACCAACGTATCTTTGTGGGACATTTTTTCTATTCTCGAACAGAAATCCTTGTTGCAAGAGGCTTTGGGAAAGGATGGGTGAACATCGTAAACTAATCCAATCGTGGAATGCAAATAAGAGAAAGAGAAGAGGCCAATTCAGGAGCCTCAAGCTTTGAGAGTTGTGAAATTCATGAACACGAAAGAAAAACTAGCAACCCGGATGAGGTAGGAAAGTTAAAACCCACCCCATTCTTCTTAAATCACATTGTAGGAGATAAGTTGTTGCATAATTCCATGATTGACTCTCATGCTAGCACCACAGTTATGCCTATGTTGGTTGCAGATTCCTTAAAATTAGAATATGAGTCCCTTGACAAAGGAATCATGCATTTGGAAGGAAAGAAATTCCAGACCGTAGGTTTAATTAAAAGCCTCCCTCTGACCATATATTAATGCCCCAGCATTACAATCATGCAAGTGGTAGTTATGGTTGATATTCCTTCTATTTTAGGGTATTCTTGTCTAGAGATTTTATTGCTAAAATATTAGAGGATACATGTCTCTGGATTGGTCTCATATGATCCTAAGGACCAATCATGGTAATAAAATGAAGATACTCTTAAAACCCTTACACTCAGAGTACATAGTGTAGGACATTGTGATGAATTTTGAGGTTACACATACATCCTTTTCAAAGAATGAAATGTATTGTGTAACTATTCTAGAAGATGAGGAGGCTACTGAGGATAGAAGCACCGAGGAAGAAGTCCTTTTGAATCAATTCATGGAGAGTGATCCTTTTGGCAATTTCCATGCTAGTAGTTTGGGGACTTACGTGATTTTCAATGAAGATCAAGTTATCCCTTGGGTGACTAAAATGTAAGAGGGCCAACATGAAAGCTTGGATGATGAACAAGGTTTATGAACACTGCACTTTGATGGTGCAAGATGCAAAGTTGGTTCAAGAGTGGGCATTCGCCTGGTGTCCCCTAAAGGAATGAAGACTCTTAGAGCCTTATGGTTCTAATTTCCCTACATGAATAATGATGTCGAGTATAAAGGCTTAGTCCATGGATTGAGTCTTGTAGAACACATGGGGATCAAAAGGTTGAAGGTCTTCAAAAATTTAGATTTGGTAACCAAGCAAGTACTAGGCACCTCAGTTGTGAAGAATGAGTGGATGTGATCCTATCGCCATAGGAGTATGGGACTTAATTGAAGGATTTAAAGTTTACAATATCCAAGTGGTTCCAAGATCTCAAAATGTTGCAACAAATAGGATGCCATGTTCAGCTCTCAATTTGATTTGGTGATGGACCTAATGACTAATAATAATGTAGTGTAGGTTATGGTGAGACCCACTATCCCTGATAACAATCAAAGTTGGCAAGTCTTTGAGAGCGATGCCCAAATCACCATGTTTATTCAACATTTTGGTGAATTTACAAAAC
Organism: Sequoia sempervirens; assembly: GCA_007258455.2. NCBI lineage: Eukaryota > Viridiplantae > Streptophyta > Pinopsida > Cupressales > Cupressaceae > Sequoia > Sequoia sempervirens. Next base: position 14,198 of record VDFB02104263.1, on the reverse strand, counting down.
AGCTACAACCTAAAATTGAAGAGGCCTATGGAGAATAGATTATCTAGCTAAGGACCAACAAGCTTCCAAATGGTTTAATCACTCTAGAGAATATTCTTGATTCTGATGACACAAAAAATGATAAGAGGAGATTTTTTGCAAATAAAGGGGATTACTCTGATCTAGATGTGGGAAGTGGTAGAAAGCTAAAGGTAGGAAAAGATGTTCCTCAAAGGTACAAGGAAATGATAATATCCTTTAGCATTGAATATGACAGGGTAATGCCCATGAGGGCGTGGTTCGGTGGTCAAGTTGCTTGGTTGTAGTGACAGCCACCAGGGTTCAAATCTTCGCTGGGCCAAAGTGCTCGCAGGCCTTGTGCCTTCGCTGGGCTGTTGTGCTCGCGGATTTGGTTGTTTCTTGTGGTTTCTTGTATCCGGTTCATAGCTCCAGTCAAAAGCGTTTACCCCTAATAATATGGGTGCATTGCACCTTTTAAAAAAAAAAAATATGACAGGGTAATGGCATGGACCTACGATGACTTATGAGGTTACGACCTTAGTGGGATCCAAGACACCATTGATCTGGTCGAAGGGGCTAAGTCAATCCATCAAAAGTAGAGACCGATCAATCTAAAGGTAAAATCCCTCATGGCCTATGAGTTGAAGAGGCTTATTGAGTCCAGGATTATATACCCAATCAAGCACTCTACATGGGTGTCTAACTTATTCCCTATCCGAAAAAAGAATGGTGACATTTGACTTTGTGTGGACTTTAGGGATTTAAATAGAGAGTCTCTGAAGCATCACTATCCTCTCCCTTCAATGGAATAGATTCTTCAAACTATGCCAGGGTCGAAGATGTTTTCCTTGCTTGATGGTTTTTCAGATGCAATCAAGTGAGTGTTAAAGAAGAGGACCAACATAAAACTGCATGCACCACTAAGTGGGGGACATTCGCATACGCCAAGATGCCTTTTGGCTTATCTAATGTTGGAGCCACTTTCCAACAAGCAATGGATGTTTATTTTAATGATTTGATCAACTTGATCATCTCTTATCTATCTGGATGACCTAATGGTGTTTTCAAAGTCTAAGAGTGATCATTTTGATCATCTAGATAAGGTTCTCCAAAGGTGCCAAGAGTTTGGGATCTCTTTGAATCCCAAGAAATGTGTTTTTGGAGTTCCACAGGGAAAGTTACTTGGATGCATAGTCTCCAAGGAAGGGATTTCCATAGACCCAAAAAGGGTGAAAGCTATTAAGGAATTGCCCATACTGGTAAACAAAAAAGGAGTCCAATCCTTCTTGGGTAAGATCAATTTTTTAAGCAGATTTATGTCTGACTTTGTTGGACTGGTGAGGCCTATTACTCTTATGTTGAAGGAATTATCTTTCAAATGGACTCCTAAGGGTAGATTTGTTTTTAAAATGTTGTGTTATGGATACCAATCAGACTCTGATACATAAAATATTTACCACTTTTTTTAATTAAATAATTTGTTGCACTTTTGTATTTAAAAGAATGGTTACAAATAGTAAATGTTGGAGGTGAATAGTTACAAATATTTAAATTACAATTAAATAAATAGATGTAAATAGTTATTGTAACTGCCCAAAAAGAAAATTGTTATTGGGTGTGTGAAAAAAACCAATGGCCACACTTTCTTTGTAAGTAATGGGACATGCATGGGAGGGTAAACAAATACTTGGTTCTAAGTTTTGAAGGTGTTTGGGTGCGAAAAAATTTAGAAGTTCAAAGTTTTGTGGCTGGAAAAATACATGAAGTGTTACAGGCACCTGCAACAAAGGTTGTGTAAAAACAATAGTGCTAAAACGTGGAGAAAAACATTGTTGCAAGTTGCAGATGTTGTTGCATGTCTTTGTAAAGGTTTTTGTTGGAAGTTTAACATATATTGGACCCTCTATTGGTGGATATAGCCCGATTTTGGGTGAACCGCATTAAATCTTGGTGAACATTATTTTTTTGTTTTCCATTATTTCTATGTTTTCTATTTTTCTATTTTATTGTTCATATCTGCATTTAATTGATAGATATCTGCCTCCAATCTCTAATAGAAAAGATCAAGGAATCCATTTCTTCAGCTGTAGTGTTAGTCAACCCAGACTTTTCTAAAGATTTTATTATGTATGCCTATAGTAGTGAGCGTAAAGTAGATTAGTGGTTAGTTGGAATCTAGCACTAAATTTTTGGTTACATCATTTTATCACACAAAATATCATCACATTATGCATGAAAATTTTGTATCATCACATTTCTACCTTCTCTTATTTTAAAGGTATATTTATTTTTTCCTTCTCTATTGAATACTCATACTACACTTATTCATGATTATCATATGTTGGATCCTACTTCTATGAAGAGTGATGGGCATGTGTTTGATTCTCAGTATGTTCTACTTTTGATCACCTTCCCTTCACATTATTCTACTCATTATACATCTACTATGAAGAATACTCACAATATATATTACCTTCCATTACTACTAATGATGCATTATGTGATGAATGTCTCCTTACATATGCATGACATTATTTTTTATTGGGGGGGAATAGGTTTGAAGGGACCATGAAACCCTATACAAAAGACCACAGCATGTCCAAACCAACGGGTTTTGATAGAAGCCAAAACCCAATCAAAGGGTGCTACCTAGAGAGAGAACATAGCCAACCAATAGCCAAATAACAACAAACTAAATGAAGCTAAACAAAATAAGCCCAACTGCGAACAACACTAAGGCCATAACCATAAAACAAACCTACTTAGAAAAATAACAATTTTGCGCCAAGAAAAATAACAAGTGAGAGCCTTCAGCTAAATAAAAACTTTTCAATCACTACCTTTGATGCAGATCCAAGATCCCATCACCATCCTTGATCTCCACCTCAATAGGATAAAAAGGATTAAGAAATGATAAAAGGGTAGCATAAAACCCCTTGAAGCCACTCCCAAATTCTCCAACAAACACAAGCTCCACCTCAGTAGGAGAAGTCTCCACCAATAGGAGAAGCAGGAGAGGAAGCCATCTAAAGAAGATCCAAACCCCAACCTCACCACCAAAACAGTCTCCACCTCAGTACCTAGGAGAAATAGTTAGAGAAGCTAGGAAAGGCTCAACAAAATCCCAAAAAATGGAAATCAAAAAATAGGGTAGATGGAGCCTTGTCAATACCCACCAAATCAATATTTTCTTGAAGACCAATAACCTTTAGAAAAAAGAAACTCCAAATTTTCCTACGCAAAAAATCTTCACCTCAAGTAGAGAAGCCACCACCAAAAAAAGAAGCAAAACCCTCGCCACTCTGAAGTCTCTGCCTCAATAGGATGAATTGCCACCTCAATAGGGGAAACTAGAAAGAGATTCAGGGTAGACAGAATCCCATCAAGGCTCACAAGAATAATCTTCTCCTTAAGACCAAATTCAATAGGGACAACCAACACAATCAAGGGGAAACCCCTTAACAACCCAAAAACAAAAATAGGGGAAAGGGAAGCAAAATGATCCCCATCAACAAACCCCTATGAAGGGTTTTAACTTCAGCACAATAGAGATGAACAACATTACCCCCATTAGGAATAACCCAACTCTAAACCTCCAAAGTAAATTTCAGCCATAACATGTATCCACATAGGAGCCAACAATATTAGAAGCAGCCTTTTATGTCAAAAGGGAAACTGTAGGGTTCAATAGCATGACTGGCACCAAAGCTAGAGCCCAAGAACCCCAATCCTTTCAACACATTGAAACAAGCGCGAATAAAACCAAGAAAAGAACTCTCTTGCTTTGTATTTTCTCACAACACAACCCAATCAAGATTCAGAGAAGAAGAGACATCCAAAACACCTAACCCATACTCTACAGAGATCCACACCACCTTGGTTGGGTTAACAACCATCAACTTTAGGACAAGAGGGCCGTGACATGATCCGCATCCACCAAAATGCGCCCTCAAAGATAAAATTTGAGCAAGTGGACTTAGAAGATAAAACATGGTGAAAAGCAAGGAACGGAAGGATCCCACCAAGAAAACCAGATTGGGAAACTCAATGTTCACCAAAGCACCTATGTCCATTGCACCAGCAACTCCAAAGCATAGACTAGAGCTATGGCCCGGCTAGATTTCCAAAAACCCACTTAGCCAACAAAATGGCCCCCTCTATAGGCACCTAACACCAACAACCTAGGTCACGAACCCATAGCAATAACAAGCAGCAGAAAAAATGCATCTGCATCTACATCTCCCTCATCCTCAACTTCAGAGGATTTCAAACTTCCTCCTTCACTTCATTTCTTGCCAGGTTCACCATTGTAGTCCTCCTTTATGTATGCATGACATTGTTGAACCTTGATGATCATATTTCTACATATCTCTGTAAGGGGGAAATCGAGAAGCATAAGGAAATAAAAAAATAGATGAATCAAATAAAATTTAATTCAAACAAAAGATAGATTACATACACATTACTCATGAAATGAACAATACAAGATTATTGAATTTAATGAACTAAAACAATGCAATCAAAGAACATACAAAGAATTCAATTAATTAATATCATTGCCCATCTCATGTTGAAGTGTATTTAGAAATGATGTTGGGTGTTGTATGAATGCAAAGCCTCTATTATGCATTACAAAAGCTCCAAATGTGTGTAAATGGTGATCAAAGATGTGTGTTAAAGCTCTCAAGAAATCAAATGGCAATTCAACAATACTTCGTTGCACAAAAGATGTTAATTCTTCGATCGTATTTTAGGATGAAGAGGATTGTTATATAGATTTTACGTTTTGAGATGAACGTGCAAGATTAAACAATGTTGAATCAAGATCAATAGTTGAAAGTTGTTCAAAAGAATTAGATTTCTCAATTAGCATTTGTGATCAAATCAATTAAGGATATTGATTGATCAATCAGAGGAAATAGGTTGCCTAATCAGTGGAATTGAAAAAATCAAGTTGAGCCTTCAGTGGGATTGAAGAACAAATGAATCAGTTAGGAAATAGATGGATCAATCATAAAATAGATGGATCAGTCAGCCAATCAGAGTGAGAAATCGGTGGTCATAATTTTCTCAATCATGAAAGTGGGTGAGGGTAATTAATTAATTGAATCAATTAATTAAGCCTTTTTGAGTTGAACGTGCAAGTCATGTTTGACTTTCACAAACAAAGTTGTATTTGTTTTGTTGACCTTTTTGGATGATGTTTGAATAATTTATTTAATTATTCAAGTTTAGGGGAAAATGATTTAATTAAACTATTATTTTTTAATAATTTAATTGATTTAGGGGAATAGGGTAAATTAGCGATATAATTAAATAATTGATGAACTATTTAATTAATCATGAGGAATAAAGTTAGATTAGTACTTTATTAAATAAATGAAATTTATTTAATTAGTCAAAAATGATGAAATAGTGGGGGTTGGGGCCCTAGCTTGGTTGGTTAAACATTTCCTATTGCAAGAGGTTGGTCACGAGGTTTAGTCTCCCCCACCCCCGTAGTACCGGGGGGCATGTCACACCAACGCCGCCAGTCACATTAAAAAGTTTACCAGGCACACTGCAGTTTATAGGGAGTTGTGCTACCCAATTCCTGGAGTCTAAAAAAAAATGATGAAATAGTGAATTAATTAAATAATGTAATATTAAATTCAATTAATAGAGGAAATTAGGGTTTTTGATGTAATTAATGCAAAATGTAGTGATATTAGATGATAATGATGTTGATGATGAGAAAATGTCATTTAGGATGTGCAATAAGTGTTAGGTCATTTTTACATGTCTACAATACCATATTAGCCCTATAGATATTCATGATAGTTTTTCACATATAGATCCCTCCCACAATGATGACATTCATATTGATGATATTTCATTTCCTCCACATACTTTACATGAGTGATTATGAGCATTAGTGAGGAATTATTATATGATGATTATGATGGTTTTACAAATGCTTATTTACATTTAAAAAATCATTTTTTCTTTCCAATAATAAAAATTTAAATGATATTTTTCTTATTAGTGGTTTAGATTATACTTCGATGGTAGAGATTGACAATGCTTTATTACATCTTGTTTGATTTACACTTCTTTTAAGATGTTTGCACATGCTTTCATGTTGGATATTTTTCTAAACCTAGTTCCCATAAGGACTGCATAGGCATGTGCTACACTCTCTTGATTTATCTTTTTGTCACATTATCTATGAATTGCACATTACTAAAACTATTTTTTATCACACACATGGATATTCTAAGAAAAATGGAATTGCATTCAAACATAAAGTTTAAAAATTTATTAATAGAGGGGAGATAAACATTGAGCATATTCATGAACCAACACTTGATGAGATGAGCCATATGAAAGAAAATCGCATGCATCAAGAGATTAGTCTCATTCATTATAGCATGCCCTCTATTGATGTTACACTTGATATAAAAGAGAAATTGTTAAAAATTAGGATATTATGATACTAACCATTATATACAAAATAAAAAATAAAAAAATGAGAATCATACAAGCATAGATTATAAACATTACTCAAGATATATATGGGGAAACCCCTTTCAGGTAAAAAACCCCATAAACCATCATTTTATTAAAAAAAATTGCAATAATGGTCTATTATAACATAGACCGAACTTAAAGAACATTTATCTATACTTCCACATGGTCAATAATACCTCATGTGTATGGTGATAGAACTCACTATCAATATTCAAATTTGTCACCTCTCAAGTGAGTGGGAATCTCCTTAAATATAGGAGAAAGGGTGGCATAATATCTTAAGGGTTATTAGTCACACCTATTCAAAATAATCATTCATAAATAATTAGTAATTTAATAAGTTATTAGACTATAATTATTATAAATGGGATATGCTTAAGAAAGCATATAATATGTAAGGTTTAATAACATTATATTAGAACATTATATAAATGTTATAATGGTATGACTACTAATAACATTGTGTTCTAACACTCCCCCTTAATGTTAATAGTGGGCATCACATGTCAATTTTCATAAAAGAAAAATGAAGTACCCCAGTAATGTAGGTCTTCTTTGATAGTGATAAATAGGGACACAAATATATGCCAAAATGAAGACCATGTATTATGGATGACATGAAAGTCACTTTATCATAATTTATAATCCCAATGTTTTAAAAATGGTGTTACATATGAGGTCTTATAAATATTTTTATTAGACCTTGGGTCTCCTCAAATTAGCCTCACACCAAGTTCATTACATAGCACCTATAAGGACTTAATACAATGTGCCCATAGGACTTATACATCTAGGATTTAGCCACTAGGTGGTGGCATTGACATGCACACCCCCCTCAATGGCATCACCTAAGACCAAGCATTTATCTGAATTTGAAGAATATAATGCCTAAAGGTCTTATATTATTCATGTTAGGTCTTACATCTAGAATTCATCTAAGAGGTGGTGTCTTGTACACTCCCCCTCAATGGCATCACCTAAGTCCAATCACTGCAAATAGGTTTTGATAAGTGATGGCTAAGATTCCAATCTATTTCTTCTTGATCATAGTATAGACTAGATATTTAAATGAATAGAATTGGAGAGAACTTTTATGATAGAATGCTTTTGCTTGAGTGAGGTGCCCATGATCTTCAATGTGTTTTTATTTCTTTCGAAATGAGATTCTTTGGTAGGAGTAAAATAACAAGCCAATTATCATATAATAAAGTGGTACTTTTGCAAGATTCCAATTGAAGCTTTTCCATAAATCTTCAAAGCCACATTGCTTCTTCAGCACCTACTTTTTGTATTTTGGGCTTCGATTAAAAAACCATAGAATATAACTTTCTTAAAATTATTACACCATCCATGTAAGAGCACCTACACCATTTATTTTGAAGACATAATCTATGGTAGATTTCCTATAAATGGAATCACAGACATAATCAGTAACACAATAATCAAATAAAGTTGGTTCTTGGTGTAGAAAAAATATTTTAATATGCATTTGTTGATTGTCAATGAGCATATAGTATTCCTCATAAATCTATAATATATAATCAATTTGATTATAAATAATTTGATAATCATTAGTAAGGAGATCACATGATATTTTCACGAACATAAATATGAATAATTTTTCATATTTATTTTAAGAAAAGCAATCTTTCTATGTAACAATGATCCATAAAAATTTAAGCAACAAGTGAGCTATCCTTTCCAGGCTTGCTCACCAGATAATTCATTAATCTCAAATAATTTCATTTGATTTACGGTAGGCTCCACCCCCATTATCAGAAAAACTGGATATCGTTACTCTTTGAGAAGTTCTTAGTTTGCTGGAGGAAGAAACAAGCCCCACTTTCCATGTCAACATTATTTTCAACCAATGATTGACTTGAAATAAGATACAATATGATAAACACTTCTTTTGCATATGAAATAGGAGATTTGTAGAGACCCAATTTTTGCTACTCCTTACTGCCATATTAGCTGAAGCATACCCAAGATCTACTTGATATTTTATTTGCATTTTGATAATTAACAGTTCTTAAGTTTTGAACTTATGTAAAAACTAAAATAGTGATGTAGGCTTTCCAAAGACACTGGAAGAAAAGTGAATCTTACCAGATCTTTGAACATTGTTACCAATTCAAAATATATCCCTACTGACTCTCACCACTAAGTACGACACAGTCAGTACCATCAAGATCAGCATTATCCACATCTGTAACTCCAATACAAGTTAGGCAAACAAATTTAACCATACCAATGCTAAAATATCCATACCGATACTAGAATATTCATACCAAGATCTCTATGGGAAACAATGATTGCATCTAACTCTTTCAAAATATCACCAAAATTGATCCCCAACCTTTAACACCATCATGATATTCTTTGAACACTTTCCCAATACTTTCCTAGCGATAACAATGACTTAACTCTAGTGAGCAAAGGAAAAGGAAATCATGTCAATTTTATTAAGTATAACCCATTGTAAAGCATCGAAAAATTCACAACAATTTCCATTCTTTCATTCACCGAGGACAAGAGTACTCTCCCAGTGGCATTTCAGTTTCTTCGAGGTATTCTGTCAAACAGTTCACATGCTTTGATTGTGGTTCACATTGAAACTAGAAATCCACCTTATGTGCTTGGAAGGATGTCAATACCCTATTCTAAATCACCCACTTTGCCATAGAGATGGAGAATGCTGGCACAGGTCACAGATTTGGCATGAAATTTGCATTCATGGCATTCTATATGTTCACATTTATTTGAGGCATTATGTCAAACAATTCGCGTGCTTACTATGAACAAATTTCTTTCACACATTATGTCAAATAGTTGGTGTGCCTTGTATGTCTTCAGGGCATTCCAGGAGACATTTATTTGAGTAATTTTTTCGAACAGCTTGCCCGCCTTGATCCGTGAGACCACATTTCTTTGCATTCATGTTAGCTAGAGCATTTCCAACTTCCAACACAGCAACATGCATTGTTATAATGTATGGAAGATTTAATCACCGAGTTCAAGGCCTGGGTGGATGCTGATGATAGAATCTCAAGAAAAATAAATAAATGTGTCTTGCAACCAAGTTAATAGTACTTAATCATTGTAGCCAGCCCATAAGAATGCACTGCTGCAAGGTGTGAACCCTTGGTCTTGTGTTATGCAGCGCTGCGTTTGAGTTCGTGACATGGCTTAACCGCCTCCCGTGGATTCATTATGCAACAATTGGTAGGGTCACAGGTTCAAACCCTTCGCTTGCACTGGGGGAAGGGGGGTTGTTGCAAGGTGTGCTCTTGTTGGGTTCATGACATGGCTTAACTGCCTCCCTTGATCTTTTGTGAGTGCACTTTTGATCAATTAAAAAGAGCCGATTTCTTTTGAACTATACATTATACCAAATACTTCTATAGGTGAATTTAAGATTATGTAGTGTATCTAGAAATTTAATAAAAAATCTATCTTCATAATTTTGGCATTGGATTGAAGTCAATTGTAGTTACATTTAAGAATGGTTTGGGATACATGTATGTTTAATAAATAATTGAGAAGATGGTTGTAAAGATTTGCAAGATTTTATTTTTTATTTTTTGAATATGATTTGCAGTAACATTCTTAGAGTAGATGAAAATCTAACAATGATCTATAAAGATCATATTGGCATATGTTCCTCTTAGTGTCTTGAAGGATTTTCTTTTATATTTGTATTACTATTGCATATTTGAAAAGATCATTGAAAAGTATTAACCTTTTATTTTGTTTATCTTCTAGATAACCTCCTTGAAGCAAATATTATTTTAAAATAAATAAATCACAATAACATATATGAATAATAAAAGTAAGACTTGAAATACAATTTGTCATAGAGAGAAAAAGAGCTTCAATATTGAAAAAATAAGAGACCAATCTAGAAGAAAATACTATATCAATAAAGAATATAATTCAAAAGGTGAGGGAGAGCAATGAAAAAATCTAGAAGTTACTTGTCAACAATTATTAAGTCGGTGTTCTTTGTGTATTCATTTATATTGACGTTTGTTATTTATTTTGGATAGACTAATGTTTGATTCAATGCATTGTTATTTTGAAGACTTCTTGAAATCATTTTGATCATTTTTATATTTGTTACTTTAAAGGAAGTGTAATTTGAAGAGTAGAGATATATGATGTTGAAACTTTTCATTAAAGTGAGAGAAGCATAAAATGAACTTATTGCCTTACATTTATCTATCTATCTATCTATCTTAAATGCCACAAGTCTAATGGTAATTAAAGAAATTTAAAAAAAAAAAAAAAACTTTTAGCAAAAGAAATAAGTCATTAGGGAAGTTTATGAGCATAAATTAGGGAAAAAAATTGAATAATTTTCTCAAATGTCATACAAAAATAATTAGCATTTCCTAACTTATTTTTGACAAATTGACTTTAAAATAACATGAAAGACACACTAGATTTATTGAAAAATGGCCTTGCATATGTCTTGATTCTGGTATAACCTATAAAAATTATTAGTATAGCTTAACCAGTGTTGATACCATGTTAAAACTTAGGATCTTAGGATACTAACCATTATATAAAAAATATAAAATAAAGAAAATGAGAATCATACAAGCATAGATTATACACATTACACAAGATATACATGAGGAAAGCCTTTTCGGATTAAAAACCCCATAAAGCATCATTTTATTGAAATACTTACAATAATGGTATATTATAACATAGACCGAACGTAGGGAATGCTTCTCTATACTTCCACATGACCAATAATACCTCATGTGCATAGTGATAGAACTTACTATCAATCTCCAAATTTCTCACCTCTCAAATGAGAGGGAACCTCCTTAAATATAGGAGAAAGGGTTGCATAATACCTTAAGGGGTATTAGTGACACCTATTTAAAATAACCATTTATAAATAATTGATAATCTAATAGTTATTAGACTATAACTATTTTAAATGGGATATGCTTAAAAAGGCATATAATATATAAGGTTTAATAACCTTATATTAAAAGATTATATAAATGTTATAAAAGCATGACCCCTAATAACATTATGTTCTAACAAAAACCCCTCGATACACATGGTGAAGGATGACTTCATGTTCCCATGTTCCTAGTTCATATGTAGATGATGCAAATGTCTTTAATGGTGCATATTGACACAAGTGGCTTTGAATATTTGCTATGTTGTTGATATCACTTTTTCCTTGTGTTTTGTATTATTTTTTACTTTGACATTTTGCCTATGACATCTATGTTGTGATCCAACTTATGTATTTATCTATTTACTTTGTTTCTCCATACACCTTAGACCCTTTGATTATGTCATGTTTGTTGCACCTCCTATTCTCATTTCACCTTCCATATGGTTTATGCTTTGTTTCCTTCACTTGGGAGACATCTTTCTTACATACTCTTGCATTACCTTTCCATTATTGCCTACATACCTTGTTAGACTCCTATGTTCTCTTAGGTTCTATGTTTACTACCCCGAGTTTTCAAATGTCCTTGTTATGCACCTATACTACATGATTTTATGATGGCACATGATATGTGTTACATTCATCCTCCATTACTACAATATTGTTTATTTGCTATGATTACCTTTATCAAGATAATCGTACTTCCCATATTTACATCTCACAATTACAACTCTTATCATGTTTATCATCCCATAATATAATAGTTAACATCACATTATGATTTATTGTTGTGTTATAACATAATATCATATTAGGGGTCAAATTTTTATAACATTTACAATTTTCTAAATATAAGGTAAATTAACCTTGTATATTAAATGTTTTATTAAAACATGTAATAATTAATAATTTAATAACTATAAAAATAGTTATTAAATAATTAATTGTTAACCAAATGTGGTTTTGAAAAAATGTAGTAGCTACCTTTTTGGGTATATAATTATCCCTTCCCCTTTTATTTAAGGGTCGATTCTCTCAATGAGATAAAATTGGTTATGTGGTTTAGAGATCTATGAATGCAATTCACTCTTCAGAAAGAGTAAATTTTGAGTCAATTGTGAGCCAATATAAGGAGAAGTGAATTCCCAAGTTTTGTCTATTTTTTAAAATACATATTTATTCAAGTGTTCTAAATAAAGTTATTTTTTATGGGTTTTCTTACCATTATAATTTTCCCACATAATTTTGTGTTGGTGTATTTATTGTTGTCTCATTTATGCTTTGATTCATTTTTTTATAATTATTACACATTTATAACATTAGTCACACTATTATATTTCAATTCTCAACATTGTGTACTTGTATATAAAGACATTTAATTGCATTCATTTGATCATCTTTTCATATTTGAAAATCATTTACATTTAAGAATATGATACAAACATTTTGATTAGAACACCTAAACAGAATTTAATTTTGCATCACATTATTCGAGAGCATCTAAATGTCTAAAGATTGTCGACGAAATTTTATTTCAATGACTATAAAGTCAATCCTATCAAGTGCAATGGTGTAGAAGAACACAACCTTTACGATCTAGGGATCTCCCTTAAGTGTTTCTAAACACCTACATTCCACAACATCCAACAAAGCAAAAAGAATCAAGAGAATTAGAAAACCAGATTGCCCATAGTATCAAATCAAATCCACAAACCACAAATCAAATCTATGCCCACAAAAATGACTCATAAAATAGTGACCACTCACCACAAAATCCTAGACAATGAACATGCATATGTTGCCTTTCTTTTCATATTAAAATATCAAAATCTATGCCACACAAGATTGTACTCTTCTTCATCAAACATGAAACTAACTAACCTAATCAACTTTACATTCTAAACGGTCATTTCTTAATCTAGATTAATTTATGCTTATGTTATGCATCTCATTAGATTAGCCTAAATTAAGCTTGGGGCAAGTGTTATTTTCTTCCCATCTAGTAATGCTAAATAGTATCGACTAACACAAATCATTTAGTTTTATATCCCATATATTCTTGGATCCCGCAGGTTATTCCATGTTTTTGGAATGCCATTCAATTAAATTACTTAGTTATTTTGTCTTTTTGGTAGATAAATTAAAATTATTTGGTTGTTTTATACTTCCCAGTCAGATTTGGTTATTTTCTGCTTCCTATGCAGATATAAACTAAATTATTTCATTATTTTATATTCTGTGTTTATCGTTTTTACACAGTTGCACGCAAAACAGCATTGGTTGACTTCAAAATCATTTAGTTGTTTTATAATGGACAGACCCGTATAAACTAAGGTTTGACATGTCAGGCGTTTTTTTCACGGACAGCAGCTGTTCAGAGGAAGAATTTTTTTTATTTTTTGGAGGATGTGTGATGACTTTTACCAATGCTCTTTCGAATAAACCGCACAGAGATTTTTATTCAGAAGAGCTTTGGTAAATGTTACTTCACGTTTTTGCACCCTAAGGTCTCGTTGGAGCTCTCCTTGAGCTCTTTAGATCTGTCCTGTAACAGATGTAAGCATTTCCATTACATGCCATGAGTAGTTGTAACAATCGTCTGTAGACAGCGCTCCAATGAAGCTTACAACCTTGATTAGGCCTTCAAAGCCCTTGCTTGGCCGACTAGCTGGCTTTTCAGTCTTGTTCTTTGACACATAGCAATAGCTCGCACAGAGCATCTGTTCTCTTTGGCTGCTGGGATGGTTCACATCCTTCTCCCTTTCTC
>VDFB02104262.1:0-20588 GCA_007258455.2 Sequoia sempervirens | reverse complement strand
GTTCGTAAAAGGATTCTAAGACAACCTGCATCGTCGATTTATGAAAATTAATCTTCTACTCGACGCGTGACTTTCTACTTATAGTAATTAGTAACTCAAGAAACAAACGCTCTAAAGTTGGGGTAATTCGTGAAAAATCAAACGCACGTTTCTAACTCGAGGAAATTATATAAGAATGATCCAGATACTGAGACTTGTAGAATTCGCCAATTTCAGGAACATGCAATTTGTATTCTGAGAGAAATCTGAGTTTGAAGGATGAAAAAGACGTTTTTATTATGCTTCTTCTCTGTGAAAATCGCCCAAGATTTCTTCAGATTGCTGACAATTGTGAATTTTATCCTGCAAAAAGATTTGTTAAGTAAAATCGCCTCTGGAAATTGATGTAGATTTTGCCTTTGAACTGGAAGAATTTGCCTTGTTTTTGAAAAACCACGAATTTACTCTCTTGAAATTTGCGCCTTTATGAAGAAATTCGATTTTCCTTTTGAAGAAAATACGAATTTAAATTGAATTTGAGGATTCGCCTTTTGATATGAAATTTGATAATTCGCCTTTTGATCTCTGAAGGATTTGCGAATTTCTTTGAAAATTGAATACGCCTTTGAGAATTAAGGAATTTGCGAATTGCTTTGCAATTATGAATTGCTCTGAAGATGCGCGCCTTCTCTTCTTTAAAGAAATACGAATTTACTTTAAGCTTGCTTTGAAAATTAATAAAATTCGATTTCCCTTTGAAGAAATGAACTTGCTTTGAAAAACACAAATTTCACTTAAGATTGAATCTTTCTCTTGAGAAATGTGAATTATTGAAAGCTCTATGAAAAATAATGAAGATGGCGCCATGTTAAATAAGAAGAAATTCGCACCAATTGGCAACTGCAAGAATTGAAACCCTAACAATAATAGAAGTCCTCTGATTGGTTGCCTTTCAGTTCCACTGCCACTGACTGGAAGTTCAAATTTGAAAATAATAATAAAATATTTATTATCATGCAATTAGCGCCAAAAATAGAAAATCGCCATCTTATGCTAAAATTGCAAATATTCTGAACTTCAGTTGACAATTTTGTTGAAGCTCTGAGATTCATCGTCAGACTTCAACGATTCCGAAAAGTCATCTTTTGAGTATATAGGCGTCCATTTGCTCAAGATACTTCACTTTTTATTAACTCCCTATTTAATAGCTGACAGCACTGTCACGACTGGCCAACTTCGACACTGATTTCCGGATGACCGGGTGATGCTGAGACTGATCTAAGATATTCATCGGAAAGCCTACTGAACAAGGAAGAAATGTCTGCTGGGAGACACTACTACAAAATCCATCGATTAACCCCTTGAAAAATTAGGTGCCTTTGATTAAATTGCTTTTACTTGGTTCTTAAACTTAGCCATTTTCAAACCGCTTATCCGACGCTTTAAACGGTTGCCGACGCGGAACGGAACCCTACCGACAAGCAACGAAGCTTCATCAAGGTTCTGGTGACATTCTCAGATCCAACGATCGCATATATGACACCTGCTGTTATGGCCTCTTTAAAGTAAGCTACCGGGTTTTGGTTGCACTAGTAAGTTATTTTGATTAAAAATTGAACTTTTCATCCAAGTACTTACTTTTGACTCTTCGATATTCGATTGATGATCTTGGATTTCAGTAATTATTCGCTGGATCGATAGTATTTCACAAGAGAAGTCTCTATGCAACGGGCAAGAAAACCGGCTTCTAAGACCCTCAAACACTCCAGCGTATTTCTATTTAAAATTACCGCCCGCATTCTGGCCATTTTCCTCGATATCTTCACTTTCGGCATTACACTCAAAGACTTCGCGACGCATTTGTAACGCCAACTCAAGGTCGAATTTCGGCCAGGCTCGCTGGATAGATAAATGATTACGCCAATAGCCGCGTGAAGACTTCAAACGTAACTGGCTCATCCGACAGCCTAAAGCCCAGGCACCTCTTAGACCGTGAAATATTAATCGAAAATTGTTTGTTGGTCCGCCCATGAAATTACGTGCTTGGTAGAATCGCCGCCACGATCACCTGGAATGTCGGATCGACAAGCAGGATGATGCATCGCGGAGCTAGGCTAGAGTATTACTGATGTTAGGAAGACTCTGTCTGCAAATTTCGCCATCTGGAGGGTCCTTTAAACCAGCGCCCTTGGCCTGTACTTGCACTGGGAACAAACGGAGAAGCTCAGAAACGTGAAAACTCCATTTTAAGCTGATCTTCGGACGACTGCTGCCGGAGTTCTGAAACTCGGATGACTATGCTTGATATCTCGTCGGATAAGCAGACTAGTCAAGAACAAATTGACTGTATCCGCCATCAAAAACGCCAAGATTTACCCCCTCTCCAAGATGGGCGCCCTCAGGCTAGAGGCGCGCTTTTCACTGAAAAGAGCAAATTTCTCACATTTGGAAATTTAGGAATTTCAACTTCTGTCGTTATTTGCCGGAGCTGTGAGTCTTGAAAAGCTTTGCTGGATAGCTCGACGGATAGCCAGACTGATTCTGAAGAGATTGACTGGATGCTTGAACATTTTAAACAAGATCTTGACCTCCAACAAGCTGGGCGCCCTTGGGCTATACTTGCACTTTCTGACTTTTCCTTTGAAAAATCTTCATAAATTGATCATTAAAAACTCCGTTTCGATCACTGAAATGACCGTGTGCAATGTGAAACACCGTCGTGAGATGCTCCTCCATCGTGAAAACTCTATTCTAAGTCTCTGTTTCAGGCTCTGTTCAATAAAACTGACTTTGACTGACAAACTATTGACAAAAACTCCATGCTTGATATTGCCCAAAACTGTGTTTTACAACATTTTAACAAGATTTAGACTTTTAAATACAAAATGCCTTGATGAAGCAAAAAATTTGGTTTGGGTACAACATTATTCACACACATCATACGATAAACAAGAACAAATTCTCAACTTAAAGGCAAGGTGGCACATCTATCAGCTCAATCTATACAAATTAATTGAACACAAAACATGATCAATCTAACTAAGGAAAGAATTCACCATCATAATTGCATGAAACCCAAGTGGCATAACAATTCATCATAACAGTAAATACACATGAACAGATACAAAATGAGCAATATTGAAGGCAAGGTAGGCACAGCATATATTTCTCTCGTCCAAAAGTTCGTGAACACATACAAAATAGCAATACTATAGGCAAGGTGGCACAGCATGTATGCTATCACGCAAAAGTTATGTACAAATGAGCAAAAGCTCTTATTTATAGACATCAAAAGGTGTAGGGAACCCTAAAATCACCTTGAGTCAACTACAATCTTGCAATGCATGCAAGATTTTATTGCTAAACCTTAACAAAGCAAACTATACAATTAACTAGAAAATTACCATCAATTAACTGGTACATCTAATCTAAATGGACAATGTGCAAGCATGCACATCCTTATTGAAATCAAAGTTAACTGTAACACTACCCTCAATTAACTGGAAACCCTAATCCTAACTCCTGCAAAGATAATTCCAAGGAAGAGATATGCATGTATAAAATCAGCAAGTGAACTCAAGACTGAAAGTTGAGTTAACTACTGCTCCTGACTCTATCCTCGAAACTAACTGCAAATCCCAACTGGCAGATCACTCCAAGTCATCTTTGTCCATCAAGTCGTCCAGGAACTAATTGATGGCACTGTCTTTTGGCACTTTGATGCTCTTCACGATGATGACCTGCCTCTGGCACTCAACGTCACCATCCTTAACTGCTTTTTGGTAGTTTCTGATATCTCCAGTTGCTTTCTTGAAACTAGATGTCATCATAGAGATGTGATCCAGAATTTCCATCAAGATATCACGAATATGCTTCTGGAACTTAGTTTGCACAGCCTCGAGATCAGCGTAGGTACCAACTTCACGAAGATAATGGCACGGGATTTGAGTGACTTTGGCAGCTTCGTAAATGGAGTGATCTCTATTCCTTCTGCAACTTAATGCTTTTGATGCTTTTCTTGATTCTTCTCAACGAAAAAGTGTTGCATGATGAAACCACAAAGCCTGACCACGAACACTCTGGTTGCGAGAAATACACATGAACTCGCTGCACACACAGAATTCCAATGATCCACCCCACGTCTACTCTTGTCAAATTGTCTAAATCGGCCCCCAGATGCGCTTGATTGTCAACTATTCTGATGAAAACATGAATTAAGACCGATTTTGGTCTTGAATTTAGTCTAGTTGAACCGCCTTCTAAAAAACTTGTCAGTTGATTGTGAACATGGCTATGTTCTGACAACTTTCTCCGGAAAACTAAAATGGCTCCTAGTGAGGCTAAAAATAGCCTGTCGGAGGATACTTTTCACCAAAAATTTTGAGACATGGGTTTTGTCTGGAAAATGATTCTAAGACAACCCACAACGTTAGAATTGAGAAAACACATTGTTTAGCTTGGCATGCAAAGATTCTTCAGTCGAGAATTGCAGGGGTTTTTAGCGCTTCACGAGGCAATTTTTCTAAAGAAAATCTGGAACATGGATTTTGTGCACAACGAAATTCTAAAGAAACCCAGATGATGCGATTTTCAAAAAGATGTGATTTTGGCCCACATGCAAAGAAATCTTCGAAAAAAAGCACACAACTTCAAAATGAAGGCTGGGAGGCAATTTTCTCGAAAAAATCTAAGACATGGGTTTTGCTACTAATGCTAAAATATGCGAACCCAAATGGTCAGATTTTGAATATTTTGTCGTTTTCTTTGACATGCGAAGAAATCTAAGATGAGAAATAGAAGAAATAAGACAGAAGATAGAAGGTTTTGTTTGTTATGCTTCTGTAGAATTCACCTATCTTTGACTTGGATTTGATGTAACCTGCATACAAATTGAAAACAAAATCTGGAATATTCTTCCTCTAAACAAATTGAATCCGTTGCTATGAAAAATACTGAAATCTGACACCTGTAGCACCTAGAATCCTCAAATGCATGAAGAAATCACCATGTTTTGAGCTTTGAACGGTATGACTTGCTCAAGAATGAAGAAATAAGGACAACTTTTGTCTTTAAATAAATAAAATTCATTTAAAATCTGTCCATCTTCTCAAACTCAAAGTGCGCCTCTTTATTTGGCAATTAACTGAGCCTAAAATTAGGGCGTATGCTTAACTAGGCCTTCAAAATGAATGGCTATGCTCTAATTGGTTACTAACTGAAGCTTGAATGTATGAAAAATATGCCCTAAATAGGGCGCCATTTCTATCTTCAATCAGACTGCGCATGCAAATTAGTTAAACTTGTGCCTGCAAGTCAGTTAAGTGCGCATGCAAATTAGAACTCAACATCCTCTTCAATTAACTAAACATGCAAACGCATGCACACTGCAGATGAACTAAACTTCTAAAAAAGTAACTCAAAATGAACTTCAGTATCTTCTGCATGCAACCCAGAAGTCATTCATTTGAACTAAAGTCAGAAACCCTAATTATGGCGCACCAGTCAATTTGTTTTGAAAAGTCAACTTTGACCCTTAAGGCATTTTTCCAGACTTAGCTAATTTTGATGAAAATTTGGATTGTAACCTTCGTCGGAGCCTCTATTCGAGCACTGATTCTGGATGACTGACAAGCTCGATTGACTGGCTGACGAGTGCATTGGAAAGTAGGATTGAAACTGACGAGATCATCCCTTAAGTCTATAATCACGAAATTGAGATCTGGAGCTTCAAAAGACCAAGCACCCCTAGGATAGACTGCTCGCTTTTGCTTGCAGTGTTAGTCATTTTCTCGTTTCTCTCGTTTTCTGCTTTATCTCCTGTAACTCGAGCAAAACAGGTCCGTTTGACAAGCTTGATAGCTCGTTGCAAAGCTGACGTGATGTTGGACAAATGTTTGTTGGAGGTGACAAACCCTAAAAACAGGATCTAGGCCCCTAAAATCAAGGGAGCCTTTTTTCAAAAAAGGCTCTTTGCGCCAGAGTTAGAAAAATTTGATGATTTTCCTTCAAATCTTGGATTTTCTCAAAACTCTCCAGTATTAGACTGATATCAAACTGACATAAGCTCCATACATAAAAAGCCCAAAAACCATCTTCTGACATCACTTTAACTAGGTTTAGACTATTTTTAGTAAAATGCCTTAATGAAGCAAAAAAAAAATTGTTTGGGTACAACAAAGGTGTACGCTAAAATGAAGATTATTAAGAACAAGACATCAAATGATAAACTATATCTAAAGATTCCCTTTAAGGCTCATTGCTCTTTTTGAGGTGTAGGCTGAAATAAATATTATAGGAAACAACATCAAATGATAAACTTAATCTCCAAATTCGCTTGAAGGCTCATTGCTCTTTCAAGGTGTAGATTGAAACAATGATTACAGAAACAACAATATATTGAAAGATTTTGAGAATTTGGATCAAAGACACAATGTACTTTTGATTTTATTTTCTCAAACTCAAACAATGGTTACACGTTTGGCACAGCAAATTGTATGAAAGAAGACAATCATACAACATACGATCAACCAAATAACACTGGACAAAGATTGAACGCAAGTACATCAACAACAAGAAAGCTAGAAAAAATAGCTTAGTGTTTTGTTATCACAAGTATGGTTAAAGAATATTGAGCAAAGGTTGCTCTTATTTATAGACACTCAAAGGAGTAGGGAACCCTAAAATCTCCTTGAGTTAACAAACAGTTCTTGCCAATCTGCAAGATTTATTCCTATGCCTAAACAAAGGTAACTAATCATTAACTGGAAAGACTACCACAGTTAACTAATTCTAAAACTAAAACTAACTCCAATTGTACAAAGGTGTCTCCAAAAATAGACATGCATGAAAGGTGGTACAGCGACTTAACTTGGAAAAGGCATCAAGTTTAACTGTTGTTTTAAATGCTATCTTTGGAAAAGGTAGGACGTCCCAACTAGTAGTTCACTAGTTGTGATATCGACCAATTATCTCTTCCATGAAGTTGTTAACTACCTCATCATCTGGAGATCGTCACATGCCTCAACTATTAGTTTACTACTTGTCCACAATTTGAGCAATCTTGGAAATATCTACACACTTCAACTGACAGTTCACTGTTTGGTAACTTTGGCTGCTCTATAACTGGAGTGATGACCTCCATTTCTTCTACAGCTTTATGCTTCCAATGCTTTTCTTGATTTTTCTCAATGGAAGAGTGTTGCATGATGAAACCGTAAAGTTTGACTATGACCACTCTAGTCGTGAGAAATGCTCATGAACTCATTGCACAACCAGAGTTCCAACAGTATTCAACCCTCTAAACTAGCCTTGAAAGGCTATCAGATATACGAGGTATGACATCATATGGAATTCGTGGACTTTGAGTGTCTACACCTGTCAATTTGTCCAAATCAACCACCGGATGTGCTCGATGTAAATCAATGTCAGTTGTCTTCAGGAAATCATGAAGCAAGACCGATTTGGTCTTGAATTCAACTTGAGAGAACTGAATACTAAAAATATAGAAGAATGACTGGGCACACGCATATACTTGAACAACTTTTTCACAAAGGTTAAAAATAGCTTCCCTAAGAGGCAATTTTTACAAAAAATTCTAAGACGTAGGTTTTGTTGAAAAATATCTTTTTGAATGAACCCAAAATGTCAGATTTTCAAGAAGATGACTTTTTCTTCGACATGCAACAACCCTTCAGAGGCAAAGGCAACAAGGCACTTTTCTCGAAAAATTCTAACACATGGGCTTTGTACGTGCCTCTGTGCTAAGCAAACCCAAAACGTTAGTTTCTGAAAAAAGTGATTTTTCAGAAACCCTAAATATTGAAGGCAACGGAGTTATTTTTTTGAAAAATTATGGCACGTGGATTTTGTTGACAATGCTATGCTGAACGAACCCAAAAGATCAAATCTATGAAAAAATGAATTTTGCCTGGATATGCAAGAAAACCTAAGACAAAAGTAGAAGAAATCGTCGGAAAACTTTTCAATCTTCAAGAAGCTTGAAAAAGATGAGAACCCAGAATGCTTGAAGCTGAAGTTTATGAACTACTATCTTTGAATGCTAATGCCTGGAGATATGATCTTTGGAAAAACGTCCCTCTGTGCAACCTAAACCTGGAAATACAAAATACACTAAAAATGGCCTCCATTTGATCCTTCAAATGGCGTTGATGAAGAAAAATATGTGTTTGCTCTTCAACCTGCAAAGAATAATGAAGAAAAGATGCCCAAAAGCTTCATAAATATCATTTGGAGGTGGAAGCATCAGTTAGGGTGTCTAAAATCCTAATTGAGTAGTCAACTTGTGTGATTGACTATTAACTGGAAGTTATCTCCAAATTTTGGGATGCCTAGGCATGAGGAAGCCTTCAAAAATCATAACTCAAGTCAACTTGGGCCCACTTTGCCTTTAGGCGTCCAAGTTTCACCAGTGTAAGAATATTTTTGAAGAATTTCATCTTTTCCTATGATGAGCAGCCTCTGTTTGATCTTGAATTCAGGATGCCTGATTGATCCTAAGGCTTGGCTAACAGCTTCACTACGGAGTTGCGTCAACTTTTAAGAGATGTTACTAGGAGCTGAAAACCTCAAAAACTAGTTCTGATGGCTTGAATCCTTGGGCGCCTTTTCCTAGAAGGGTGCTTTTTCTTGCCAAACTTAAGCTATTTTCAGAGATTTTCAAATTCCTCCATTCTTGACCTTTTGTGCTTTGATCCGCAATCACTGGTGATTGATGATTCCCGTGAACATGCTAAGATATTGAATGGAAAACTAGTTCAATTCTAGAAAAGATGACTGATATTGCAAGTTCTGAAAATTCACTAAGAGGGTTCAAATTTCTAGGTGCCCCTAGCCTACACGGGCGCTTTTGTTCTTTTGAGACACAATCTTCACTTTGTAACCCTTCACGAAATGCTGCAGTTCGATCTTTGTCACCAGATGTTTGATTGCTGCGTTGAATTTGTTGACGGTCTCGTCGCAGAGATTGATCAACTCTGAGAAGGTCTCCTTGTAAGCTACAAAGCATGAAAGCTTCATTTGGTGCTCCAAAAGTTGGGTGCCTTTTGCTAGAAGGGTGCATTTTCCTCTATACTTAGCCTTTTTTTTTTACGTTTTTCAACTTGCCTTCACTTTTAGCGTTTCACGCTTGATCTTCGTTTATGAACGTTTGACAAGTCCCATGAGTTAGCAGTTGGATTCATCGCGAAGCTAGAAGGATTCTGAGCAAATGTCTTGGAGAAGACAACTGCTAAAAACCACATTTGACTGCTCAAAATGTTGGGTGCCCCTGGCCAGCAGGGGCGCTTTTGCACTTTTGACTTCCATTTTATCCTCTGGTTCATATGCTCGTTTGATCAACAGCCACTGTCGTTTGATATGTCCTTTAAGTTGGCGAACAAATTTGTTGCGAAGCCAAGCTAAAGCTAGGAAGATCATCTGGAAATGGCTAATCCAAAGATTGACTTTTGAATGCTTTTATTCTTGGGCGCCCCTAGCCTACAGGGCCAGTTTTCCCTTGATTGAATGCCACTTTTTATGACTTTTGCTTTTAGCATCTTCCGCCTCTACCAACATTTGCCAATGTTTGATGAATTTGGTGAATTTGCTTGACAATTCATCTAAAAGCTAGGAAAATTCTGAAGAAGACGACTGGTTTGGCAATTCTTGACAACTGCAATTGGCCAGAATTCATAGGCACCCCTGGCCTGCAAGGGCGCTTTTGGCTACAGCTTCATCAATTTTCTTGGAGATTTTCACCTCTTCACGCTCCGTGTTCACCGTGTTGCTTGACTAGGTTGACCGTGCTTTCGATGTTGCAACCGCATTCACCGTTTGTGATTACTTTCATCACTTCATGTGCACGAGAATTTGAAAGGTTTACCAAGGCGTTGACTACAAAGGCATCTCCCTTGTGACCAGACGTCCTCTTTCCAGACAGTTTATTTTTTGCATTTTTCAACTTTCGATATGTCCCTCTGTCATTGAGCATCTTTCGAGCATCTTCTACCATAGATTCTTCTGTGAAGCGTTTGAAGCTTAAATCTTGATAGCTGGCACTAACTGTCTACAATTGATGACTTCAAAGGTCCTATTTTTTCTCTTGAAAAAGTGAAACATACCTACCAGAGCAAAACTAACTTTTCAATGATTTTGACTTGACCAATGTGATCATGAAGTGAAATTAACCTATCAAAATGATTTTGAGTCATTTTGGAGAGGTCCTATTTTTTAGGGTTTTCCTAAAAACAGGGGCCTAAAACTCTAATTTTCAAAATTTGCAAGTATCCTCTTGACAATAAACCCACAAAAAGCCCATGCTTCCTTTCACCTAAGATTGACTTTTGACGACAATTCTACAAGATTTAGACCATTTTTACCAAAATGCCTT
Source organism: Sequoia sempervirens (assembly GCA_007258455.2). NCBI lineage: Eukaryota > Viridiplantae > Streptophyta > Pinopsida > Cupressales > Cupressaceae > Sequoia > Sequoia sempervirens. The sequence continues at coordinate 10,222 of VDFB02104262.1, read as the reverse complement.
ATTGAAGCAAAAAGTTTATTTTGGGTACAACAATGGATTATTGAGGGAATATTAATTTAGAATCAGCATTGTGAGTTACTCATCTAGATCTATATATATAAATCATCAATTAATTATATTATATTATGGATCATTGGCTAACATTATTGCAAGGGTAAACTAGAGCCTATCCGAAGTTGTGGTTGAATAAATTATATCTCTTACTTGTAAATTGTGATTTTAGGGCAAAGTTCTAAGTATACCAATGGGGACATTACATAGCTGGTAATCCAAATTGAACCCATGCAAGTAAATGTGAGTTGTTTGTGGAGCCAAGATAGGCATTTTACATGGCATGGGAAAACTGTCATCTTTAAGAATCTATTGACTATTAGAGAGATAAAATTGTTGCTATGTTGATTAATAGGGTAACCTCATTAGATAGGGAGAGGAGGGCAAGCAACCTGGGGTTCTTCAAGGTCAAGTCTTTGGCTTGGACAGGGCATTTAGTTCATGTCACTGTACTTGAATCAAGAGGGCAGTGCACACAGATGCAATCATTACTATGCTGATTAATAAGGCAACATAAAGGAAATCTATAGGAGCTAACTCCCAAGGCTTGTTTAGTAATGGAAAAAGGTGTAGATTCCTTGTTTCTTGTTACCCATCTTGGGTATTGTATTAATGATACTCCATTAGATGTTTTTCACAACACAAGATCTGAGATGAGTTCAGAACAAAATATTTCTTCAGTAGGGCTAGCATCTTTTCTACTCCAAAATGACCTACAACCTTGCCGAAGTGAGCCTCTCATATCAAGTTCATATCAAGTTCTAGCCCTAATACTCATGCAGTGAACACAAATGTCCCAAACAATACATGAATTCATTGCAAGTGGAAATTTGAAAGTCTCACAATTGTGTAATGTCTAATAGGTATCTACAAGGTCTGAATCAGATTTGTAAAATCCAAACCAAGCATTGCTTTCATGTTCACATGTGGAGCAAATAGAAAGAAAAGAAAGAAGGAAATTATATTAATGTCCACATATGACCACAAGTAGGCCAATGGGGACTCAAGAGTACACCAATTTACAAGGAAAGTTCTAGGAGGAGAATCCTAGAGAACCCCACAAAGGGGAAGTACCAGAAATAAATCCAAGCAAGGAGCCACCAATATAGGTGGTCAAGAAACCATTACAAATAGCCAAGTAGGGGAAGAAAAACCTCAAAGAGCATAAGCTGATGAGTACTAGAGAGAAGGTCTCATTGAATATCATAATCTAGGCCAAAAATGGTCACTATTGTCATTGTTGATCATTGTGAAGGGGCTGATACAAGAATCTAATAGTGCTTACTGGAGAGTGCCTAAGGCCAAGAGAGTGGGGCAAGACAATCCCTCTAGAATCACACATAACATCCATGGCCAAAGTAACTACCATATTAGTGAAAAAGCTCGTCACATGTCTATCCCCATGGTTGGGGTGGTAGCCAAAGAGGAGTGGACCTATGTCATCAAGGAGCTAAACCACACCACCAAGAAGAAGTAAAAGTACAATGATGAGGGAAAATATGCTAAGGTAGAAGTTGTGAGAGACGTGTTGGCATTTAAATTCGCACCTCTGGAATGCGGATTTGAAACGGACAGCTATGCACAGTAAAACTGCTCTTCAAATTAGGAGGGTAAGCTCCCTCTTGCTGATGATGTGAAAGAAAGTAAATTAAATCTAATTTGCCTATCTTTTTGGTTCAGCTAGAGCACAAGGTTTATAAAACTCAAACGTCGTAGCTAAGATTTTTTGATTTGGAATTTCAACTACGACTTACGCTAAAGACGTTTCTATTTTCTCAAGTAAACGCAGAGCAAGAGAAATACAAATGGACAAGGAAGGATTTTCTAACAAAATACTTAAACTCTTTTCCAGCACACATCTACTTACTTTCAATGCAAGTTGAAATAAAGATCATATAAGCATAACACAATAAATGGAAATTTGAGACATTATATCAAGGAAAAATAGGCACAAGACTTTATTTCTCAAATCTCTAGAACAAAAGATCACACTAAACACATGCATGAAACAAGAACTTGCAGCTAAAAGAGACTTGCTCTTACACAAAAAGGACAACAACTACAATAACAACTTGTTGGCTAAAACAGACTCAGCAATTCGCTATCATATACACAATTGAACAACACTAAATAACAATAGAAGGCACTATAGGCTCAGCATTTGTTATCGCTAGCATGGTTGAAAATAATTGAGCAAGACTGCTCTTATTTATAGGCAAGCAGAGGAGTAGGGAACCCTAAAATCTCCTTGCTTTTACAACTAGGACTTGCTCAGCAAGCAAGCTTTATCTCTAAAACTAAAAAGAAGATAACATCTAACACCTAAGAAAGCAAGAAAAGCAGGAAATGCCAACTATTACATTTTATCTTTTTTCTCTTCAAAGAATGGATAAGAATTGTTCCAAGAATAGAAAGAAAGAAGAAAGAAAGCTTCTAGATGAAAGTCACTTTAAATTTCAATCACATTTGCTAAAAAGTAGGAAACTATGTCCCGATCAGGTGCATCTATACCATCAATAGCAAAGTCGCGCTTTTCCAAGATTTCTTCACCATCTGCAATTGATCTTAGGAAATCTTCAATCTCATTGGCCGCTTTCTCGAACTTTTGCTGACATCATGGATATGTGACTTAGCAGAGTTTTATGTTTTTCTTTCCTCCACTTAAGTGGAATCTTCTTACTGTACTTGTCCTTGTGCATATCCCATATCCTTTCACATTCGCCCTTAGAGATAGTCACACTTTCAGGCCAAGCAAGAATTGAGAAGCATTTCTCAATCATGTCAGGTTTCAAACTGCAAATCAATCTGCCATCTACTGACTAGATCTCTCGTGTTGCCAGATTGTAATGCTTGATGCAAGCGATTACAAATTCGAGACTCTGAACTGAAATAGGAATGGATGTTGCTGCGAGAAGTCCAGAGTGTCCTAGGTTTCTGATTGTAGTGTTGCCTACACTCTCCAAAGCATGTAGATCGAACACCAACTTGATGTGATGCAAGTTCGTCTCAGTTGTTTTGATGAAATCATAGTAGAGAGCTGATTCGGTCTTGAAATCATTGGGAGTGTATTCCATTTCAAAAATCTTGAAGAATGACTGAAAAACTCGCCTATGTTAAGACAAGTTTTGAGCAACTTACTATTTTTAGAATGCTGGTTTTTCTTCTTCAAACGGGCAAATTTTTGGAAATTTTTCTGAGATATGTGTTTTGTCCAAAACTTCGTTGCAAGACAACCCAAATCATCTGTTTTTGAAAATTTTCAATGTAGATTGAAAAAGCAGCAAACCCTAATTTCAATTTTTCACGAAAAAAGTTGGCACTTGGGTTTTGTTCATAATACAATTTGGAATGAACCCAGTTGATCAGATTTGAAAAACATTGAGGGCTGATGGAAAAAACAATAAACCCTACAATCTGAAATTTTCTTAAAAAAACTAAGATCTGGGTTTTCTTCAAAAGACTGTTTAGAGAGGACCCAGATGATCAAAAATTGAAAACTTTGATGATTTCACTGACATGCAAGGAAAAAGCAGCTGCTGAAACTTGAGAAATTTGTCAAAAATTCTTCAGAAAGATGAGATGAGCAGACCTAGATGGCTGAAAATTGAAATCTTTGACCTTCTCCTTCAAAAATTTGATGTTCTAAATGAAAAAAGCATGGCAAAGCAAGGGTTTATGTTGCTGGTTTGAAAATTATTCTTGAAAATCAGCAACATTGAGCTCTTGAATCTTGAAATAAATCCTCAAAGTTGCTGCTCCACTTTTCTCCCTTGGACACCACCAACAATAATGATGAAAATTGAATGAAAGAGATGTCTTAAATAGATTTAGGGCTTGAAATAACTCTGCTTTCTTTTGTTTTAATCCTCCAAACCCTAAAATCAGCCTATTCAATGAATTTGGACATTCATCTTTCATCTTGCAATTTTGAAAATTTGAAAATTTTGACTAAGGCATGGCAAGATGGGCGCCCTTCTTGGCTAGAGGCGCAACCTTCTCTCAGACTTAACCATTTTTTGGAGTTTTTCAACTTTTCTCAGTTTTGACACCCTACTTGACATTTGATCTTTGGCTTCTAGGTTGATCCGATAGACAAGCTAGATGATTCATTGCGAAGCCTAATCGGATTTGAGAAGATCACCTTGGAGGCACTTCTAGCTAAAAACTTTGTTTGATCCTTCAAAATCATGAGTGCGCATTTCCTTCTGGGGCATTGAACCTTCACAATTTTAACCATTTTTGTATGATTTTCAAGTTCTTCATTTCCCTTTGATCTTCTAATGAAATCTCGATTCTGGGAGCTAAACTGATTAGATTGACTAGCCGTCAATTTCGTTGGATAGCTCAATTGAATCTAACGAGGTGATCTTGGAGGTTGCATCTGCAAATTTCATGGTTTCAGGCTTCAAAACCTTGGGCGCCCTTTCTCTCCAAGGGCACCCATCTCAACCAGACTTAGAAACTTTTTCAATATTTCTTCATCAACTCTTCTCCAGATGATCCTGTCAAATCTAATGATCCGAGCGTCCGATTGACTGATGGTTGGACTCATTACGGAGCTGAAAAGATTCTGAGAGGGATCTTCTGGGACAACTTCATCAAAAAGTTGAATGTGAGGCACCAAAAGCTTGGGCGCCCTTGGCTAGCTAGGGCGCCCAACTTCACCAGAGTTAGAATATTTTTCAATATTTTCTTCTTTAGAATATTTTTCAATATTTTCTTCTTTGCTTGACTTTTGATTTTTAGCTCTTGTCAAACCTTTTATTCCACCTCCTGTATCTAACGATTGCCGACTGTGATCAACGAGTTGATGGTCTCTTTGGAAATCTTGATCAATTTTGAAGAAGTCGCGTTGGAGGCTTCATTGGCAAAATCATTCGTTTGAGCCCTCAAAAACTTGAGTGCCTTTCTCCTCTAGAGGCGCCCATTTGCTCCAGACTTAGAATACTTTCATCTGATTTTCATTCTTCAAACTTGATCTTCATCTTATACCTTCAACTTTAATCTAGATTTGCCGAAGATTGTCCAATCTGATGTTCTGATGGAGATATACCTTGCGAAGTTGACTGAATTTTGAAGAGATTGAGCCCATCTGCAAACCCTAATTGCTAAGTTAGGCCTCTCAAAAGACTCGGCACCCCTGGGCACCTGGGGCACTGAAAGTCCCCAAACTTAGAATATTTTTTGTGATTTCCCATGATTTGCATTTTGTCTTCTGGTTGAAACCTCTCCGTTTGACCTTGAATCCTAGGTGACTGAATAATCTAATGATGACGCTGCCAGTCTCGCTGCAGAGCTGGGAGGAATCTAAACAACTTTTCCTCGAAGCACAAACCCTTATTCCATCATCTGATGCCCTAAAAAGATGGGCGCCTATCTCCTTCTAGGGCGCCCATGGCTTGTAGACTATCATTTTCTGCAGATTTGAACTCCTTCCTTTGTTCTTCGCGCACGTTCATCATCTCATCTTTTGTTTAGTGCTTGAATGTTGAATCTGACGCCTAGCAACTGACTAGCCTCCATTGATGACTTTGAAGCTCCCGAAATGCTTTCTGAAATTGAAAAGGCAGAATAGACCCACCAGGGCAAAACTGATCATTTCTTGATCCTGACTACACCAACCTAATGAGAAAGTATTTTAAGGCAATCAAAATCAGTTTGAACCCTAACAAACCAACTTTCTATTTTTAGAAAGTTTTGCCAGTATCCATTTCGAAAGAAACCCAGAAAAAGATACTATTTTTAGAAAATTTCTAGAAAAATGGAGATCTGGGTTTTGTAGATTAGGTCGCTCTGAGCAGACCCAGATCGCCAGATTTTGAAAATTTCAAGTTTTTACCCCTCATGCAAGACATGCAAACCCAAATTTTGACCTTTTTGACAAATTTGACAAGACTTTTACTCATTTCCTCAAAATGCCTAAGTGTAACAAAAAAATTTAATTGGGGTACAAGACGTCATCTCACAATGTAATGTCCCCTTTTATAGAATTAAAGAATTAACCTAAAGAATAACAATACATATATGAAAGTAAGCATAAGGAATTAATTAAATACTAAATTAACATGTTCATGCAAAAACAGTACATTTTATTCATGTATAATATATGAATTTTTACACATCACAGCTATTCGATCACAGATGCCAATTATCCCACTGGCTCCCCTCCTACCAACCAATTCAAGGACAGGAAATGAGCCACGCACAAGGAGGCCCTTAGCGTCACTCTTCTCAGACCACCCGGGCAGACCTCAGTCATCCAAGTGGGTAAATTGCCTCGAAGAGGACCTAGTACCTGCTCTCCTTCAGGGCGCCCAAACCTTCCTTAATATGATTTGGCAGAGAGAGAGAGAAGAGTTTTGTGTGTATTACTGACTTCTTACAATCTACTCTTTAATACTATGTAGAATTGCTAATTTCTCTTAACATTGATGTTAGGTCTATCTTAATGTAACCGAATTAGAGAATACAGAGTTTTATTTGGTTTATGTATATCACGTATTGAGTTGGATTGTTTATCCCGTGCTATTGTATGACAAAATAGATGGGCGTGAACAACACTTACCTGGTTTGTAGACACTCGCAGATGGCCAACGTTCTCCTTATTCTTCTTAGCGCGACTTCAGGTATAATCCGCTTCACGCCTTCCTCGTTTCTCAGTCTGATACCCCTTTGTTTGCAACAAACGCCCATTTTAAAGACAGGGGTTTAGCAATGCGACCCTTAGAAAGAGACGCCTACACCGCTGGGAGGAGACCTAACGCTTCAGGGGGTTGCGTCCAGAGATTTAGCAACAGCTGCGTCCGAGAGGCACGACTCAACAATGCGGAGCTCTTTCCAGCGATAGTGCTTGGACCAAGGACGCGGGAAAAAATAAACCATACTTATATTAATCGAGTCTTTAAAGATTAAAACATTTCTCACTATTAAATCGACCCTTATTTATCTATTCCCCTTTATCAATTATAAAGAGAATGTGGAATAATAAGAACTATGTGCTTTAAATAAACATATAAATATTATTGACATTAGCACTTTAATTAAATAAACATATAAATATTATTGAGATTAGCAATTTACATACATTTTTCTTATATGATTTTATTTTGTATATTTTATTTTATTTTCCTTTTAATGAAACAATATAGAGTAAAGAAGAGGGTCATGACAGTCCTCCCCCTCTAAATTTGCTTGTCCTCAAGCAACTTGAGATTGGGATGATCCCTGATCTCAACCCCTTCCCAAGTGGCATCTTCGGCAGGTAGTCCTTTCCATTTGATCAAATATTCCCGAACGATTCTGTTTCTCAACCTTCTTTCCCGCATATCTAGGACGGCTTCTGGTTCAAGAATCAGTTTCCCCTCGCTATCCAACGGAGGTAGTTCTTCACTTGGAACCACATGCTGTCCTAAAACCTTCTTGAGGCGAGATACATGAAACACGTTATGAATCTTGCTTTGAGAGGGCAATTCCAGTTCATAGGCCACTTCTCCTATTCTTCTTAATATCTTGTATGGTCCAAAGAATCGGGGTTTAAGCTTTTCTTTCCCACTGACTTTGATGGAAGATTGTTTGTAAGGTTGTAACCTCAAAAAAACCAAATCCCCGACTTCAAAAGTCCGTTCTTGCCTTTTCTTATCGGCATACATTTTTTGTTGATTCTGGGCTTGATGAAGATTATCTTTAAGCGACTTCATAATGTCTGTATTCTGTTGCACAAATTCTTGGGCTCTAGGGACACGACTTTCTGCTAGGATCAAATCCCCAAAGGAAGTGGCTTCATAACCGTACAATGCTCTAAAAGGACTCATACCGATTGACATATGATGAGTAGTATTGTAACAGTATTCACCTAAGTGTAACCATTTGATCCATCCATTTTGCTGTCCCGTGACATAATTCCTTAGATAGCCTTCTAACCATTTGTTCACTATTTCTGTCTGCCCATCTGTCTGAGGGTGATAACTGGTGCTTGGGGTTAGATTGGTTCCTGCCAACCTAAATAGTTCTTGCCAAAATAAGCTGAGGAATCGGCTGTCCCGATCACTTACAATATTTCTTGGTAGTCCATGCAATCTAAAAACTTCTTTGAAAAACACATCGGCCACTTGAGGGGCCTTAAAATCGGATGATATAGCAATAAAATGAGCATACTTGGTTAGACGATCCACCACGACAAAGATGCAATCTTTGTTTTGGACCCTGGGCAGACCCGTGATAAAATCCATGGAAATACTTTCCCACTTCTGATCCGGTATAGGCAAGGGTTGAAGCAGTCCAGCCGGAAATGTATGTTCTTCTTTATTTCTTTGACACACCATGCACTCTCTAGTGTGCCTTAGTACATCCCTTTTTAATCCTTTCCATGAAAATCTCTCTCTAATTTTTTTGTAAGTTTTGTAGAATCCTTGATGTCCTGCCAAAGGGTTGTTGTGGAAATCCTTTAGAATTTCTACCCTTACTTTTGACCCTGGTGTAAGATATATCCTGTTTTTGTAGAGGATAAGTTCATCTACTACTTTGAAATTTTCATCTTGTGTTTTTCCTTCCAAGAGGTTACTAGAGAAAGAGTCCTTGGCGTATTCAGCCATTATGTTAGCTTTTAAATCAGAAGATACGGTAGTTAAGGATCCCAAATGGGGTCTTCGAGAGAGGGCGTCCGCAACAATATTATTTTTCCCTTTCATAAACTCAATATCGAAGTTATAGGCTTGTATCTTACTTACCCATTTTTGCTGTCTGTCATTTAAATCTTTTTGGTTAAGAAAAAATCTCAGACTATTGTGATCTGTTTTTACGGTAAATTTTCCACAAATTAGGTACTGCCGAAATTTTTCCAAAGCATGCATTATGGCCAACATTTCTTTATCATAGGTTGAATAGGTTCTCTCTGAATCTCTAAGTTTCCTGCTTTCAAAAGCTATGGGATGCCCTTTCTGCATTAATACTGCACCAATGCCTTCACCTGACGCGTCACAACATAACTCAAAAGGAGAGGAAAAATCAGGTATGGCCAATACTGGGCATGAACTCATGACTTCTTTGAGCTTCTCAAAGGCTGATTGAGCTTCTTCAGTCCACGTGAAAGCCCCTTTCTTAGTTAGGTCAGTCAACGGGGTTGTTAGTTTTGAAAAACCCTTCACAAATCTTCGGTAGTAACTACAAAGTCCTAGGAACCCCCTAAGGTGTGTAAGGGTCCTAGGCTTGGGCCAACTTTTTATGGCCTCGATTTTTTCCTCATCAACTCTTACTCCTTCAGCACTAATCTTGTGGCCAAGATATAAAATTTCTTTCATACCAAACTCGCACTTGGACATCTTAGCAAATAGGGAATGCTGTTCAAGTATTCCCAAAACCTCATCTATGTGTCTCAAATGTTCTTCCCATGTTTTGCTGTAAATTAAGATGTCATCAAAAAATACAAGTAGGAATTTCCTCAATTGCCCCCTGAAGATATAATTCATACAAGACTGAAACGTGGCCGGAGCATTTGTGAGGCCAAAGGGTAAAACTAAGAACTCGAAGTGCCCGAAATGACATCGGAAGGCTGTTTTGTGAACATCTTCTGCTTTTACTCTTATTTGATGGTACCCTGAGCGAAGATCTATTTTTGAGAAATATACTGCACCATGGAGTTCATCTATTAGTTCATCGACCCTTGGGATAGGATACCGATTCTTGATTGTTTTTTTGTTCAGTGCCCGATAATCTATGCACATCCTCATTGTGCCATCTTTCTTCTTCACAAGCACAACGGACGAAGCAAAGGGGCTAGAGCTAGGTTGTATGTGCCCCATTTCCAATAATTCCTTTATGGTCTTTTCAATTTCTTCCTTATAAGCCCTTGGGTGACGGTAGGGCGTAGAAATAACGGGCTTTGCTCCCTCCTCAAGTTCTATAGTGTGCTCAAATCCCCTTTTGGGAGGTAGCCCTGGTGGTATATCTTCAAATGTTTTTTTGTGTTTCTTAATGATGGGTTTAATATCCACGTGAATGGTCTTTTCTTGTGATGAAGATTTATCAAGTATCATACATTGCGCTATCCATTCACCTTGCCCCTTCAATTTTTTCCATTTTTTTGGATGAGACCATCTTTGGTGAATTATCAGCTAGTCCCTTGAGTAGGACCTCTTTGCCATTGTGTGAAAAACATAACTCCAGTTTTGGGAGG
>VDFB02104261.1:0-18901 GCA_007258455.2 Sequoia sempervirens | reverse complement strand
GTCTATATAGGACATCCAAACTAGGTGATTAAATACTTTCCCAACAATCATGAATATTTATATAGCAAGCTGAAACAAAGTACCGCTTAGGTCATTCCCTCTTTCAAGGCAGGCCCTCTAAGGGTAGACAAAAGCAAGATAAGTATGTTTTTTTATCTCAAAGATCGTACAAAGTGCAAGGAGAGAGCATACACAATGACCTTTTTCTCACACTTGCATAATGTTCATTTTAAAGCCAAAACCAAATGTGTGGATGATTATAAAAATTCCAAGAGATGCTTTTGATTCTCAAGATCACCAAATGGTGCGAGAGAAGAGCATACACACCTAAAGGAAAAATGAAAACCACAAGACTATGAAGAAACTTGTTCTTTTTAACCCTCAAAGCAATATGTGAAAAAGATGCTTGATGCAAGGTTAATTTTAGACCAATGAATGAATATGCAATTTTTTTTTACCTAATGAGTGAAAAGATGCAAATTATTGTAATTTTTAATCACAATAACATGTAAATGCAAAGTTAATTTTAAGTGGAGTTGAGAAAATGGAATTGAAGTTTCTTGAACTTAAGAGTTCCATGGAACAAATGTAACTAGACATAGATGATAAGGAAAATAGGTAAAATGAGGTTCCAAGTTATGATAATGTCTATGCAAGATGACTCTTTTTTAGTATTAACTTCCAAGTTATCTATCATGGTTTTCATAATTGGAAATAGATTTATGAGGAAAAAACTTGAGGTGTTAATGAAGGTCCTAAACACACACAAAAGAGAGAGAGAGAGCTCACCATGATCAGAAAAGATAAATTCATGTATATAAAAGATATAATAATTAGTATTAACTTCCAAGTTATCTAGCATGGTTTTCATAATTGGAAATAGACGAGAAGAAAACATTTCAAGGTAAGCATTAAAGGTCCTAAACACACACACACGAGAGAGAGAGAGAGGCAGAGAGAGAGAGAGAGAGAGAGAGAGAGAGAGAGAGAGAGAGAGAGAGGCAAGCATGGCGAGCCCAAGAACACCTGGAACGTGATTCTTGACTCCAAGAATTCCATGGAACAAATGCAATTGGAAATAGGATATGGGAAATTTAGGAAAAATTCAAAACTCCACTAGGTTGAAAACAAGTGTATTGCATATGAGTTTATGTATGTAGGAAAAAAAAGTGAGAGATGATACTATAAGTGGAGTACAACTTTCAAATGACATCAATCTTGATTCTTGAACTTAAGAATTACATGGAACAAATACTATTGGAAATAGATTCAATTTAAGGAAATGGCAAAATGAAATTTCAAAGTCACTAGGTTTTGTAAATTGGATACATGAATTTACATGCAAACAAAGAGAGTGAGAGACGATGATCTATTTAAGTGGAGTTGCAAAATTGATACCAAAGATTCTTGAACTTATGAATTCCATGGAACAAATGTAATTGGAAATAGATGATAAGGAATTTTGGAAAAATGAGTTTAAAACACTTGACTAGGTTAAACAAGTATTGCATATGAGGTTACATACATGCAAGCAAAAAAGTGAGATCTATGATTCTATAAGTGTAGTTGAGTTCAAATGAAATCAAATATTCTTGAAAGTTTAAGAATTCCATGGAACAAATAAAATTGGGAATAGATTCAATTTAAGGAAATGGAAAAATGAATTTTCAAAGTCACTAGGTTTTGTAAATTGGATACATGAATTTGCATGCAAGCAAAGAAAGTGAGAGATGATGAGCAATTTAAGTGGAGTTGAAAAAATGAAATAAAATATTCTTTAACTTAAGAATTCCATGGAACAAATGAAATTGTAAATAGATGATAAGGAATTTAGGAAAAATGAGGTTCCAAGTTATGGTAATGTCTATGCAAGATGACTATTTTTTAGTATTAACATCCAAGTTATCTAACATGGATTTCATAATTGGAAATAGATTTATAAGGAAAATATTGAGGTGTTAGTAAAGGTCCTAAACACACACAAGAGAGAGAGAGAGAGAGAGGAAATAAGCATGCACCTTATTTCCTTCTATGATAATTTTCCAAGTTTTGTTCACACCTCTTTTGTTCTTGTTCTTTTGAATAATTTCATTGAGCCTTATTTTTTCTTTTTCCTTTTTCTCCCATTTTCTTCTTCAACTTAAACATGACTCAAAACATATCCTCTACCAAAAGCACATTCTCCTCCAAATTTTTGCTTGATTGATGAAAATGCAAAGTTGTCTTCTCCAATATTTTCCTTGATTGATAAAAATGCAAAGTTTTCTTCTCCAAAATCTGCCCTCCTTGATGAAAATGCTAAAATCTCTTCTCCAAAATCTACCTCCTTGATAAAAATGCTAAAATCTCTTCTTCAAAATCTGCTCTCCTTGATAGAAATGTGAATTAATCATGCAATGATATGGAAAACTGAAAAATAAGCTTATATTTATATGCATATTAAAAAAAATTAAAATTAAAATGCATTCATTGACCAAGGGTTTGAGCAGACATCAGGCAAGAGTTCACTCTAACCACCTCGACCAAAAAAAATTTTAATATTATTTTGAAGGGGTTCAAGTGAACACACATTTGCTCAAACCCGCTTTTGAGCGAATAGGTCAAGGGGGTTCGCTCAAACACCCTTTTCTCCCCCTTCTCCTCCTCTGCTACCAAATTTTTGGAAATTTTTTCCTTTCAAAGCTCAGGTTCAGGATGAAAATGGAGGAAACTTCAGAGAACCAACTAGATGGTAGTCCTAGAATTAACTATCCATCAAATATAATTTTAATATATTTTGGTTTTATTATGTATTTTTAATTTTAATTAATCATGTAGTTTTCACTAAAAAATAAAGCTCTTTGTTTTGCAATACTCTAAAAATAGTAGATTATAAAAAAAAAAAAATGAAAAATATGTCTGCTAGGTATTGATGCCTTTGATGTAGTAAAAATAAAATTGAATTTCAAGCATACAAAAATGTTATGTTGTATACAGTTCGTCTATGTTTGAATTGTAATTGGTTTGACTTCAAAACTTGATTAAGGAAAAAATATTCAATAAAACACTATGAAGCCAAATGAAAGAGCTAGATATCATATTACAAATATAAATTCAAAAAAACTAGAATTTTATCCTTCATAGAAAAAAAGTTATGTTGTTTATGGTAAGCATCACTCTTTAAAAATGGTGTTTATTGATAAAAACTATTTTTCGAGAGAGATGGAAAAAGAAATGCAATCTAATTCAAATATATATATATAGAATCTACAAAAAAAAAGTCACAAATCACTAGTTCGCATCATCTTCAAATTTCTCATGGTTTGGCAACTATAGGTGCCTGAAAGTGAAGATTTAGTTAAAAAAAATCAGTTCAATGTCCAATTTGGCCAAAAATTATAAACCGGTATTGTGGGATCACCCCAAGTTCCTAACATTGAATTATTTTATTGATTATTTTAATCCAATGTTTGTATTCATTCAATGATGTCACTTTGTGAGACTTAGAATGGTTAGGTGCCATTTTACATGGTAAGTGACTAAGATGATATGCATCCCCAATTTGAGGAAAGAGGCACCACACATTGTGTTACCCACTATGAAGCTAATTATATGGCATGTTTCAAGTTGTAAGAGTCTATCATTGATTACGATGGACATTATGAAAGATCATATCATATGACAAATTATGATAGTTTAAGAGTTAGAAATCAAAAGCTTTTATGATAGCTAGGACCCTTTGCATGAAGGTGTGTTGCATGCCAAGTGGGACCATTTGCATGCATGCAAATTTGTTGCATAGGTGGTGGGAAAATGCATGTCAAGAGTTTTATTTTGTATGCATGCAAACTATGTGACAATGGCATGTGGCAATCCTTGGTGTCCACTTGGGACTCTATAAATAAGAATGTTTTATGTTGAGGACTAGAGGTGAATTATTCATTGTAGGGTTATGCTTTCAATTTTCCTCTAGAGAAGTGAGATGTAAGTCTCCATGTTAAATACTTTGAGATTGCAATTTTATTGTAACATGTTTGTTTTTGTAGATTAATACATTGGTTCAATGCTTTGAAGTGTGGGGTTTTCTACTTGAAAGTATTTCCCCATGTATATTGGTGTTTCTTTTCTTTTGCTTATCTTTCTTCTATTCTTCTTCTTTCATGTTCTTAAAGTGTTGGTTTTCTATCATTATGCTACTAAAATTTATTAGATCTATAAGCTAGACATAACATCTTTTCTCTAAGGGTTAATGTGATGGGAAATCAACTATGTCAGTTTCCATTTTAAAGGAAAAGTAGTATGTTCTTGTATCAAGTTGTTGGAATTTTGATAAAAAAGAAACATAAGATATTGGAAGGTGCATACTAGGTTTTCCTTTCACTTTCAACATAAATATACCTCATTCATTTCTATGAAAATCCAGTTTATACCCTATATCATTGGTTGAATGTGTTAAAATTTCTTTCTCCAATGTTGGTCATTTATTTGTATCTATCATTGAAGATGTTATTTGAAGCCAAATAGACAATTTTATGTTGAATTAATAGTTTTCCTAAATCACACCACTTGATTTATTTTTTTATTTAGATAGAATAGTGAGGGTTCTATTGGCGCTACCCTTGAAAACTATAGCCAACATACAAAGAGATACAAAGTAGAGATTTAAATGAAACTTCTGCATTAAGTAAATTGAATATTCTATTTGGTGAGAAACTAATAGCAAACTTCTAGTACTAAAAACTATATCAAATATTTCAACTATGTTACAATTTTTTTTATTATTCTATGTAAGTTTACTGTTCCTTAAGATAATATATATCAATCACATTGATTAACATTTTTTTAAAATCATTTTAAGATTGAGTTGTCTTATCAATCCTAGATTTTTCATCCATGCTATGTGGGTTTGCATTAAAATATCCATCTAGCATAACCAAAGAATTTGAGAGATATGACATAATTACTATAGTTGATCCCAAATTCTCTTCTTTAGGACCTACAACCCAACTAACTATAGACATTGCTAAGAAAGAACCAAAGGTTAGAGTAGAGGCTTTTATACTTGTATAGTTACTAAATTTCCAACCCCTTTGATGGTGATATTGACTAAAGCTAGAGACTAGACAATAAAAAGTCCATTAAAGGTCCAAAATGCTTCTACAAAACATCTTACCATCATATCTATTTGTTTATTAAAATATTAATATTTTATTTTCTTAATTTTGTTTCTTGAAGCAACAAGATATTTGTATTGGACACATCAACCTAAATTATTACCAGATGTCTTTTGGTAAAACAATTAAGATCCTTAAAATTCAATGATGTTATCTTCATTGTTTATTAAGGAGTGTTTCCTTCTTAAATTTCAAATCATATTAAGTAATTTTATTTGATATTTTAAGACACCATCTTTAATTTTTTTAAACTTATCGACTACCTATCTTTATTTGGATATTTATATTTAAGATTTTGATTGACTCACTATACACTTTTTATTGCTCTTAAAATTGATCATCAATTCCTCTATTAAATAAAATATGCTCATATTTTAAAAATTATTCATTATACTTATATTTAAAAAATAATTAAAATATTTTTTCCTAATAAAAAGATGTTGATTTACAAGAGCATCTTTACCTCATTCTATTAGTCACATCAAGGGATCAAAAGACCTGAGTACATAAAAAAGAAAGGCAAACGTAACTGACATGCATTGATGGTAGTCAGGCGTAACAAGGGAATGAAGGGGAATGTAACAGATGGAAGTGGAAGAGTCAAGAATGTTCCAGGGTTCTTATATACATGATTCTTCTTGCTTTTTAGATCACGATTGGATTGATAATACAATTTCTAGAGGGGTTTTTAAATATTGTTCTATTTGGTGCATTCCCTGTTGATCTATCGATGGTCTAAAGTTGTATGTGAGTGAGAAGCGGGAAGAGATGGCCCAGTCCGTATACGTTGGCATCTGGATTCTTTCTGGCAATTTCCTTGTTCAGTTATCTTTATCATCCCTTGCACTTTCTTTCTCCGGCGGCCATAGCTGCGGTTATTCTGCCAATACTGTTAAGAAGTTTGGCAGCCATTCGGGGGTTTATTCATGCTCATTGCAGGTGATTGAAAAAAATCAACTCGATACCTGTGTCAGTTAATTGTTTTGGTTATAGTAGTAGGTGATTGAAAAAACAACTCAATGCTTGTTAGTATTATATTTTATTTAAATGTTGTTTCATTATATCGTTGATTTCTATTAATGATATCTTTGGTTGTAGCAAATTTCAAAAAACAGCATTGTCTTTTACATTATACATCCAGTGACCTGACCGTAACCATAATTTAGAGAACCTGTTGAGTCCCTTTTAAAAATTTATTTTTGTGCACTTATGTTACTTTCATGATCCGTAACAATGTGAGAAATATACTTGCATGGCCTATGGTGTTTTTTGTTCTCTGTTTTGGAGGAATTGTGGGCATCCACCCTATCAGTAAATTCAGATGAAAACACATTATAGATGCTAAAAACAACTTCATTTTTTTATGAGATTTGTGAGACAAAATATTTCATTAGCCGCTTCCAAAAAATTTAAAATGGGATTTAGCAATTCTTTTTATAAAATAGTGTCATGAAAATTAATTTGAATATTTAAATTTAATTTAAAAAAAATATGAAGTGTTATGTATTTTAATTTAATATTATTAATAAAAAATATTTATTTATTAATAAAAAATAATTACATTGAATTTTACAATCATTAAGAAATAAAATTATTTTATTGAATTTTATATAGAGTCAAATTATATTATAAATCTTATTTACATTTGTATTCAAAACTAACTCGAGTCTTTTGGAAGGTTTCCTGTTCTAACAAGCTTTGTGAATCAAAATACAAATAAACATTTTTTATCTAAAAAAATGGTAAAACTATACATTCAACTTCGTTAAATTTAGCATTTTAAATTTAACACTGCAAAACCAAAGTAAAATAAATTTGATAAACAAATTTCTCACATAAATTTACCTCCAAGGATCAAAAGGAAAAAAAAAACTTAAATAATTAAGAACAAAACTCTTCAAATCATCAACAATTAAGAAGAAAAATATCTATTTAAAAGAAATTGCTTGATAAAGAAGGTAAAGAGTCGTCAAAAGAATAGAAGATCAAAACCAAAATCATATAGTATAATTAAACTACCATTCAATAAAACTTATTTTGATTAAATATAGTATATACAATGTCCATTCGTAAAATACACAATTCAATCTTTAAATCTTATTTGCCCACATAGTTTGTCATCCATGTTTATTTAAAATAGAGTTGAAGTATTTAATATATATAAATAATAAGTAAAATAGATAGAATTTCTAAAATTTAAAAATTAAGTATAAAAGAAATATTCTAAATTTACTATTACATAAAAAAATAAGTTTCTAAATTCATATAAGCTAGAGTTTCTAATTTAAAAAAAATAAATTATAGAAGAAATATTCTAAATTTACTATTTTGTATAAAAGTAAGTTTCTAAGTTTCTAAAGTAATTATAAAGGAATGGGAAATAATTGTTCTTTTTTTAAAGAAAAAATAATGTATTTAAAATTACAAATTTAAATAAAACAAAAATATCTTAAATTTACTATAATTGAAAACATTTCAAACAAGAAAAATCATCCATATTTTGTTTATTCAAAACTAATATATATTTGTAATTTTTTTGTTGTAAATTTAAGGCTTTACTAAAGATTTGTTGTAGAAAAATATAGCAATTTAAATATATAAAGTTTTTCATAATAAGTGCACATATATAATCAATTTAAAATCACAAAATTAAATAAAAAAATATGATAAATTTATTATTACTTATAAAAATAAGTTTTTAATTAATATTTTAAAAACTAGCATATCTATCTTTAAAAAATTAATATAATTAACAATTATATTTGCAAACAATGTTGTTCAAAGTTAGGGCTAGAGTTCAATTAGAGTTAGGGTTATGGTCCACAATTAGGATTAGGGTTCAAATAGACTTAAGATGGTTCAATTACAGTTAAGGTTAGGATTGGGGTTATGATGGAGACAACATTAGATTAATTAGAGTTAGGGTTAGGATTTGGGTTAGGGTTATGGTTATGATTAGGGTTAGGGTTCAAATAGATTTAAGATGGTTTAATTAGGGTTAAGGTTAGGGTTAGGGTTATGATGGAGCCAACATTAAATTAATTAGGGTTAGGGTTAGGATTGGGATTAAGGTTATGGTTAGAGATATAATTGTTAGGATTAGGGTTAGGTTAGGTCAGGTTTATTATAGAGTTAGTCATGGATGGTTAGAGATAGAATTAGGATTAGGGTTGGGTTAACAATAGGGTTAGGGTTAAGGTCACAATTATAGTTTAAGTTCAGTTAGAGTTAGGGTCATGGTTATGGTTAGGATTCAATTAGGGTTAGGGTTAAAATTCTAGGATAAATCTTGGGGTTAGTGTTAGGGTTCTAGGATAAATTTGTGTCAGTGTTACAGTTATCATTAAGGTTAGGTTAGGGGTAGGGTTTAATTGGGATTAGGTTTAGTGTTCAATTAGCATTAGGGTTATGCTTCTATGATCAAGTTTGATATCAAGTTCAATTAGGGTTAAGGTTAAGGTTAGGTTAGCATTAGGGTTTAGGTTAGGGTTAGGGTTAGGGTTTAGGGTTTTAGATATAATTAGGGTTAGGGTTCAATTACAATTATGATTAGGGTTTGGATTAGGGTTGCATTTATAGTTCATGTTTAATTAAGGTTAGGGTTAGGTTTAGTGTTAGAATTAGGGCTAGGGTAGGATTAAGGTTCAGGGTTAAGATTAGGGTTAGGGTTAAGATTAGGGTTATACTTATGGTAAGAGATATTTAATTAGGGTTAGAGTTAGGGTTAGGTTACTATTATGATTATGTTTCTAGGGTTAAGATTAGGGTTAAGTATAGGATAAGGTTTAAGATTAAGATTAGGTTTAGGGTTAGGATTGTAGGTAGAAATTGAATTAGAATTAAGTTTAGGGTTGGGGTTAGTGTTTTAGTTAGGGTTAAGGTTAATATTTAGGGTTAAAATAGGGCTATATTTCAATTAGGGTGAGTGTTCAATTATAGTAAGGGTTGAATTTGCTTATAATTATGGTTAGGGTTAAGATTTAGGGTTATGGTTAGGGTAAGGATTTACATCATGAAAAGGGTTAGGGTTAGGGTTAGGATTATGGTTAAGGTTATGGTTTAAGATTATGGTTAGGATTATGGTGATGATCGAGGGTATATCATGTAGTTAGGGACAATGTTAGGGTTAGGGTGAGGGTTATATTTTTGGGTAGGGTAAAGGTTATGATTAGTATTAGGGTTAGGGGTATATAATAGTTAGGGATGGGGTCAGGTTTTGGGTAGGCTTAGGGTTAGGTTTAGGGTTTAGGTTAGGATTGTGGTTAGGATTAGGATTGTGGTTAGAGTTAGGATTATATCTATATGGAGGTATTAGTGATATATATGTAATATTTATATTTTGAAAATAAATGAAATCATATTATGTTATAAAATCATAACCAAATTGAGCCCTTAATATAATTGAACACTCACCCTAATTGAAACCCAACCCTATTTTAATCCTACTCATAACCATATCTTTAATTCTAATTATAACCCTAGCCCCAATTCTATTTATAACACTAACCATAACTATATTTTATAATTCATAATCTTATTTTAAGACTAACCCTAATTAAACACTAACCCTGACATTATTTGAATGTTAACCATAGTTTAACCCTAACACTAACTCAAAGATTTCCCCTAATTCAACCCTAACCCTAACTCAAAGGTTTTTCCCTAATTGAACCCTATTTTAACCTTTACCCTAACCCTAATTAAACTTGAACCTCAACCCTAATAAAAGTTTGAACCTAACCATGTTTGACCCCTAACTATAACTTATATTAATTTTTTTTATATTAAATATACTAAAATATTATTATTTATCTAATAATATAATAAAATAATATAGTATAATTATATATTAATTCATGTTATGTGTTGCGGCGACTGCTACTAGCATATATATCTTAAAATTTAAGATATATAAATTACACCAAGATATATGAGAGTTTAATTTTTCAATTTAATTTATCTATATTAAATTGAATGATGAAAAATTAAACACCTCGATATATCTCAGCATAATTTATATATATTAAATTTTAAGATATATATGCTAGTTAGTATATGACAACCATATGAATATTCCTTTCCGGTAGATATGACTTCGTCTCGTGGTTGTATATTTCTTAGTGATATTTTTTTTAACGTCATGTTTGATTATGTGATCGACTTCCAGAATGGTTCCGGGACAATGTCCTTCATAGTCCACCTTACATCAAATTTCAGAATATTTGGCACGCAAATATACGTGCTCTCGAAGTTTCCTACTACAAAAAAAGCTGAGGGTAATAACTGGTCAAAAGGGACGCGGCGAGAAAGTCATACAATTATATTATATTCAATATTATACGCGTTAAATTTGCTTTAAATTCCAAGCGATTTCTTAGTTTTCGAGTAAGAAGCTTATTTGGGCGGAAGCGGCCACCCAAAGCAAACGTGAGCTCTGGTCGAACACAATTTAGTTTTGTTTTCTTTTCTTGTCTCATATATATTTGCTTGGTTTGCATGTTTTCCTTGCATTTCTTCACTGCTCCGAATTGCCGACCCACTATCAGTTTATTTGTGTTCATTAAGTTAAAAGTTTCAAATATCGATCAAGATTGAAGATATAGGAGGAGGTAGAATTGTGATCTGTGCATAGCATATTGTAGGATATCTAAGTACCTCCGACATCATGACTAGAGAGAAGCTTAGAATGCTCCCGACGTTTAGTAACTTTGTTACTACAGGCAGATTAGGTAGCAATAATTTGGAAAATATGGAAGAAATGTTAGCCACAGCAGAGATATTGATTTCCAAATGGGACACAAATACAAGCAGCAAAATGCTCTTTCAGAGCACCGCCGAAGAAGTCCGTATGTACATGGACACAGTCGAAAATCTCCAATGGCTCATGGAACATTTGTCCGCCAGCGGCACCAACGCTGCCGAACTCATCCGCGCGCAGCGACTGATGAAAATATCGATGACCCGTCTGCAGAACGAGTTTCACAAAATTCTGTTATCTAATTGCGAACCCATCAATCCGGACTGCCAGTCGTCGGCCCGGCAGTCCTCCTGTTCGAGCACAGAGGACAGCATCACTACTTCCACATCTTCTGACGGTGACGACGACGACAGCAGCCAATCCAGCTCCGACTGTTTGCCAACAAATAGAATCTGTGAATTGAACATGGTTCCGTTGGACGCCGTGGTAGATCTGCGGAATATAGCGCAGCGCATGGCGAAGAGTGGGTACGCGAGGGAATGTGTTCGAGTCTTCGCTCTCACTAGAAAATCGGTGGTGGAAGAGAGTTTATACAATCTAGGCGTGGATAAGGCGAGGTTGAACGATGTTCGAAAAATGGAATGGAGACTCCTGGATGACAAAATCAAGAAATGGATATACGCCACCAAAATCGGCATCCGAATTCTGTTCGCCCGAGAGAAGCGGCTGTGCGTCGATGTGTTCGAGGGACTTGATAAGATGAGAGATTCTTGTTTTGCCGAAATCGCCAAGGAGCGCACAGAAAGGCTTCTCGACTTCGCAGAGGCCGTGGCCTCCAAGAGCCGGACGCCCGAAAGAATGTTCAGGGTGCTCGACCTCTACGAAGCGCTCACGGATCTTATGCCCGACATAGAAGACACATATTCTCAACAACTCTGCCGAAGCGTGCACGAGCAGGCCAAGAGGATCCTGGTGCAACTAGGCGAGACGGCCCGGGGGATTTTGATGGAATTTGAGAAGGCCGTTGAGAAGGATAAATCTAAGGTTCCCATTGCAGGGGGCACTGTTCATCCTCTCACCAGATACGTTATGAATTATCTCTCTTTTCTCTCTGATTACAGGGAAACTTTGGCAAACATAATCAAAGACGCACCAGGAGAGCTACCGAAAGCCTTACCCGACAACGAGTGGAACGATCTCTGTGCCCCGCTCTCCGGCCGCCTTGGATGGACTGTCTTCATCCTGCTGTGCAAGCTCGACAAAAAATCCGATCTGTACAAAGACGTGTCCCTGTCCTACCTCTTTCTCATGAACAATCTTCACTACATAGTACAGAAAGTGAATGGCTCCGACCTCAAATGTATTCTGGGGGAAGCGTGGGTGAGAAAACAGTGGAATAAAGTTAGGCTGTACGCGGTGAAATATGAGAGGACGGCGTGGATGAAGGTGTTGTCGTGTCTAAGAGACGAGAAAGTTCCAGAGAAAGGCGAAGTTTCGTCCAGGGAGAGTTTGAAAGAGAAATTAAAAGGGTTCAATTCTGCGATGGAAGAGGTGAAGAGAAGGCATGGTGGATGGGTGATACCTGACGTCAGCATGCGAGAGATGTTAAGGGTTTCGATTACTGAGAAGTTGATACCGTCCTACTCTTCCTTTCTTCGCAGATTCAGAAGCCGGTTTGAAAGCGATACGTACATCAAATACACGCCTGAGGAGGTGCAAGACCTTTTACTGGACATGTTTAAAGGCAACCCCTCATCCGTTGACTGATTTATGAATATTTGCCTTCATTTTTTGTAATTTACGCCGAATTTACGCCGAAGGCGTATCCAATTTGAACAAGACAAAGCTAAAATGTTCAATCAACGGTATAAATAAATTTGGAGACGATTAAAACGTCTGCAGCCATTCGTTTTCCACTGATGCTATTTTCGTTTGTTTAAGGGGATTTCATTCCGGTCAATAGTATTGGTTTGCACTGCCGCCAGCATCCTCTAAGATCTACACAAAATATCAGCCGATGACTCGATAAGAAGTGTCCTATCAACTGTCCTCTCCATTTATTCATTAATTGAACCTGTCGTTAATTTGATCGCCAAAATCTGATAGTTTGATATTTTTTCTTCTGTTAATGCATTTTAGTGTAACTGGCGAATGCATTTATCACTGTATACGGCCGCCTACGGTTATTTGTGACTTAATTTAAACATCACTATCTTCAATATGTAACCACGCAGGACTAGAAAACTACCCTGTATCCGCCGTTTAATTTGCACCACAACAACGCATAGAATAGGATAGAATAACTTTAAACGTGCACAAGATGAAAAACAGTTTATATTAAACACAGAAGAGAGGTAGCAGGAAAACCATTCTATTAAACGCTCTGCAAACTTGCAATTGAAATTCAGTAGAAAATATAATATGGAACCAGAGTCGCTTAGCAGAGCTCTCATAGATGAAGAAGAAAATGAGGTCATAACAAGCCCAGGTTTTCCCACAAGATTTTGGATTGAGTCAAAAGCGCTATGGAAAATTGCAGGCGCTACAATCGTCAGTCGGCTTGCAGTAAATGGTCTCAACGTCATTACACAGGTATTTGTAGGACATATTGGTAAATTGGAGCTGGCTGCCTTTTCCGTTGTGATCACCATTGTTGTGGGTTTCACTTCAGGCCTCTTGGTAAGTAGTTGTAACTCAACCCACTTCGGTTTTCTTTTGGTTTTTTTTGCTCTCTTTAATGGGTCTGTCCACTTACAGTCAGTCACTAGAAGATTCAATGTTTGTACCAGAAATAGATGAATGCAATCCACAAAAGAGGGACTGCACAAAAGTAAGATTACAATAATAACAGAGCAGTAAATAACATAAATCAGCTCTAAGGGTGGCAGAAAATCAAACAATAAAGGAAAACCCACAAGAAATATGTATTAATTAATATGAAGGGAAGAATGGTTTAACGTATTTCATCAATCTGGAAAGGTTAATCCCAACTTGGGAAAGCTTGATACACGGGATGAACAAATTAATCATTTCGCCCCTATTTGAATTGTTTTATTAGAAAGGCTGCAAAAATCTAGCCATTTGATCTCCAAACCAAATCGGAACCTTTCCTCTGCTGTGAATAGCTTGAAGCAACAACATCTGTAGTAGGGTTTCGTATTTTTTTCAAAAATACTCTAACCATTTTTTCACATTGGGATCGTTGACAGCATGACACAACTTGTGCAAAATCTTTAGTAAGTCACTTGCCATGGTTTCAGTGAGTTTAATGTTTTGGAATCTATACACAGTCGAATCATTTTTATTTGTTTTTTGTGTTTTATTGTCGAAATTTTCATACTCGAAATGGGACTGAAACAAGATATATCTTCTCTTTTTACACCTTTCATCTCGGTGACAATTTGTTTCCAAATGTGAGAACAGGAGGTATTTTTGAAGTAAAGGTAAGGTTTGAAGACCTTGATAGATGCTTTATGTTTGTGAAATTGAAAGCCAAATAGAGTTCTCAAACCTTTCTCTTGTGCTCTTGAAGACATGCTGTAGCAGAAATGTCTTGCCAAACCCCCCCATGCCAACAACAGCAATCACAGGAACAGCAGGGTCATCTAGCAGGCCGATATGTTGAATCTTAGAGTCAATAGCTACTGGTCTTTAATCGCTGTCCAACAAGCTCGATTTCTTCCGCGCTCTTCCTCTGTTGGGTGTACTAGTTGAGGCTTCATGTGAATTGACACAATTCACTAACCAACTTCAGCTCACTTGCATCTTGCATTATGGATGTCATTCTCTGTCGCACGTCTCTAATTCTTCTCCCCATTTTGTACCGATATCAATGTAGTAAATTTTAGCGGATTTACGGTGATTGGTTGATCGGGATGATAATTACTGGTGAACTTCGTTTTCTCTTTCCTAACTCTTGCACTATAAGAAAAACAAATTGTAATTATTTCTCACAATTGTTGTAAGGGTGAGTTTGTATATTTATTCCCTACGTCAACCTCCAGCTGGTTATGTGGCATCGAGTTTTAATACACCTCATATTGATATTCACAGCATGTGTACTTTGGGTTTTAGTAAATACCTAATGTGTCTTGTAAGGATCGTCATTGCTTTTGAAGGCCACGAAGAAGTTACTGCATGAAATTTATCGTTTCATGTCATGAGGCTTGCCATGATTGGTAGGTTCCGTGGATAAGCTTACTAACAAGTTGAGTACAGATTAAGTGCAGAATACAGATTCAAGAATGGGACAGCCCAAATTAGTGACCGTTTAACAAACAAGAAATAGGGATTAGGGGCCCCTCAGGAGGTTTTGCATATAGTAAGTTGGAACTGTAGAGGTTACCCATGGAGACGAGGACCTGGTTTGGGGCCCATAGCCAAAGGGCAAGACATTATTATTCTCACTGAGACACACGAACATGATGGCTGCAAAGTCCCAGAATATGGAGGTTACAAGAAAATTTCAGTATGGAACAAAGGAAGTGAAATAGGCAAAGGTCATGGAGGTGTAACAGTTTTAATCAAAGAGTGTTGGGATGGTATTGTAAAAGTTGAGAAAGAAGACCCAAATAAATAGTACATATGGCTTCAGATAATAGGTAATGGGATCATTTTCAGACTGGCTGCTTGCTATTTTGCACCGCAGAATTCAAAGTTCTATAAAAGGAGAAAGTTAGATAGCCAAGATCCGTATGTTGCTTTAAAAAATGACATTTCTACATTCAGCACCTCGGGGGAAATAGTTCTTATTGGAGATTTCAACGCAAGGACTGCTAACAATTAGTCTCTCCAACTGAATATTGAAGAGCAAGGAATCAACAACCCTCTTTGGCTGGAAGAGGTGGAGCAGCCATGGGAAAGGACTTCTCAAGATGGAAATGGGAATGTTTTACACTTTGGGGCTGAGCTTTTAGGGATTTGTAGCTTATATAATCTGATTATTTGCAATGGCATGAAAGGCTGGCCAAGTTCTAGTAATATCACATGCAAAACTTATAATGGCCAAAGTGTGGTGGACTACCTAATTTGCACTCAGAGATGTATTCTTAGAGTTGTGGAGTTTGAGATCGGAAAATGTCCTTTTGAGCTGAAATTTGATCATGATCCTTTGTTCATTAAGTTTGACATGATCTCAAACAGCCAACATGGCATGCTAGCCCACAACAACCAAAATGAAGTTACTACCAAAGCAAAAATACTCCTAAATCAAGAAAATCAAAACCTATTTAAGGCTGCTCGAGAGTAGCAGTTTCTTCGAATGGAAAATGACAAAGGGGACAAGGTTGCCAGTGGGTCTAGTGGTCATATCAGGAGCAATCTTCTTATTCCTATGATGCATAAGGCTTTAGAAGCTTGTAAAAGGTCTCGTCTAAAGAAAGGGGCTACAAACACTTTTCCGGCTAACCCTTGGTATGATGAAGATTGTAAGGCTGCCAAGAGATCTTTGAAAAAGAATGGGCAACTCTAAAAAAAGAAGAGTATGTTGACACAAGAAGGAAAGAGTTAATTTCCTTGGGAAAACACAATCCCAAGGGTTTCTGGAGGGAGCTACAACAAAAGAGAAAACAAATTGAAAATGACATAACAAATGTTTAATGGTTAGAGTATGCAAGACGTCTTTACGAGAGGGTCAAAGAGAAAGTTTCACCTCCTATAATCAACACTTCAAAGGAGCTCTTTTCAGATGAAGATATTAGACAAGGTATAAAGAATTTGGCAAATGGTAAAGCGTTGGACATTGATGGGTTGCAAGCTGAATTTTTAAAGTGGGGAGTTGAAACTCTTGCTCCCCATATCAAAAGAATGTCCAATGATGTCACTCGTGTCGGCTTTTCGATTGAGTGGACAACTAGTGTTGTCATCCTTCTCTACAAAAGTGGTGAAATCAATAATCCATCTAACTACCGCACAATTATGATCAACCCTATCCTTGGCAAGCTTTTTGGGAGCATGTTAGATCGTAGAATCAACAGTTGGGCAGAAAAAGAGGGAAAAAGAGCGAAAGGGCAGGCTGGCTTTAGGCCTAAATATTCAACTATTGACCACTGCATCACTCTCAGACACTTGATTGAAAAAATATGGGACACACAAGGCGAGGAAGCTTTTTGCTGCTTTGTTGATTTTAAAAAAGCTTTTGATACGGTGCCTAGAGACAAATTGTGGAATAGAATGGATGAATTAAGCATTCCGGATGAGTACAGGGCTGCAGTGCATAGGCTTTATGAGTAGGTCAGGGCTAAAATCAGAACAAGTGATGGTATGTCTGAATGTTTTGGTAGCGACATAGGGTTCAAATAGGGCTGCCCCTTATCCCCCACTCTTTTTGGGATATACATTGACAAACTAGAAAATTGGTTAAGTTAAACCAATGGGGGGGTATCCAGTTGGCTGGTTTTGTGGTGAAGATGTTGTATGCCAACGATCTTATCCTAATCTCAAAAACTGCCCATGGTTTGAAAGAGCTTTTGAAGGCCTTGGATCTCTTTTGCCAGAATTTTGGGATACAAGTGAACACCTCCAAGACCAAAGTCATGATTTTTTCCCTAAGGAAGAAAAGTAACCAAGATAACTTTCTTTTCGAAGGTAACCCTTTGGAAATAGTGAAAGAATACAAATACCTTGGGATTGACTTTCATTATAAGCTTGGTTGGGAGACCGCTAGAACCAAAAGGATACAGGGGGGTTGGAAGGCTTCTTTCCTACTCCAAAACAGGTGCAGGAAGGCTGAACTTTGGGATTGGAAAACCAAGAAGACTCTCTTTGGTTTGTTGGTCACACTGGTGGTTCTTTATGGCTGTGAGGTGTGGGGAAGTAGCATGTCAAATCATAGTTGAAGACAGCTTGAAAGAATTCAAAAACATCTAATCACTTGCAACCTCAAAGTCAAAACTACTATCCCCTATGATATTCTCTTGGCTGAATCGGGAACTTTACCTTTGGAGGCTTCGGCTATAAGCCGGTTGCTAAGTTATCTAAAGAAGGTGGACAACATGGATAATCAACGCTGGCCCAAAATTGTCGTGGAAGAGGTTTTAGACCATAGGAAGAAAACATGGATGAAGCAAAATAACAGGTGGCTAAGCAAATGGAACATTAGCTTGCACGAGTGCCCTAACACCAATGAAGAAATAAAAAAGTATGTTGCAAATAAATTGAGGACTGCCATGTGGACAAACCCGATTGGGCGAAAGAAAACTCACTATGTCAAAGAGTTCAACCCTACTTGGGAGCATAATGAAAAAGCCTACCTAGGAGCAGCTATTAAAGGTAAAGCAAGGATGATGATTGCTCAGTTGAGGACTGGCTCGCACCATCTCAGATATGAGATGGGTAGGTGGTCAATTCCTAAGGAAGTAGTGGAGGATAGAATCTGCACTTTTTGTAATGAGGGGGTGGTGGAGACGGAATGGCACTTTATCATGGAATGCACGGCTTATAGGGACATCTGCACACAATATGAGAGCAACCTAAAGGCTGACAATCCGCACGAGTTATTTGAGGAGGAGAAGATCAGCAAGACAGCTAGTTTTTTGGTCAAAATTCATAAAAGAAGGTCCATCATGGAAAAGAGTTTGGAGATCCTTTAGCTTTTTGGTTCTCCGTCCCTTAGGCCGCTTGGTCTCGTGGACATCATTAAAATCTCTCATTCATTCATTGAATATTTTTAATGGCGAGAGATTATATGTCTTGTCATAGTAAATAGAGATATTTAAAAAGTGGGCCTATAAATACTACCATTGTTGGCATAAACACAATAGAGTGATAATTTTCTATTTGTGAAAGCACCCTTAAAAAATTTAGTCATTATAAAGTTCACTATTTGAGGAGATTTTTACGTCGAAGGCATGCCATTATTGGAGCTTTTGAAGTTCTTTTTGTCCTTGAATGGTTAGAAAGTAGGGAGATGCGTTGCAACCGTAGATGGTTTGAAGGGAGGCAGGTAGATTGCATTTATTTTTAATTTCAGTGTCAATGACTATCTTGGGAGGCAGGTAGATTGCATTTATTTTTAATTTCAGTGTCAATGACTATCTTGCGTTTGTATCAA
>VDFB02104260.1:0-11798 GCA_007258455.2 Sequoia sempervirens | reverse complement strand
AGTCGACCAGCAGTATGATGAGTTCAATATAAATAGCCCAACATAGAGCTACCTTCGACACCAAACTGAGCAAGAAATAATCATTAGTCTCCAAATTTGTCTCCGCAGGAGACCCACAAATTTGTCAATATTGTGCAAGTGCGAATCCTAGATGAATCCGCCTAAATCCAGCTAGGGTGGAATCTTTCACCACCAAAACCAAATACCCGTAGGAATACCACCAAGGGTTTCAAATTCCAAAGAGCTCCACCTGAAAAACAAACAAATAATAATAATCTTCGCATTCTGAGAAATGAGCACTTATGTCCTTTTTATAATACTTTTTAGTTTCCTCCCAAAATCAATTAGTAATTTATTATAAAGTGACTTTACTAAATTATCTCTAAAATATTCCCCAGCATCACTTTATAAGTCCATTTAATTAATCATTTAATATTAACTCTATAATTGCACTTTTTGCCAAGCAACATTGAATAATTAAATTAATTAATGCTTGTGAGGTAGGATGGAAAACGGGGACATTACAAAGCTGCAGCAATCATGTACTATGTTCTAAGTAGTTAACAGGAGACTCCTTGCAAAAACTACAAAAAATTTGAAAAAAGGCACAATCAAACAATCAATCACATGATCAAACCGAAATTCAGCAATTTCTATTTTGATTCTTTTTCTTCCAAAACTTAATCAATCCTACCTTATCTCTATACAATTGAATCTTTGGTACTATCTAAACAACCAGACCAATTTTTTAAAATTTTCAAGAACACATCAACCAAGAAACACACGTTAAGGTTAACACAAACCCAAACCAATAGTTTGCAAGTAACTCTTTCCCAAGAATGCGCACTCAATCTCGAGATGAGAATGATGTTGTCATATGGCAAGAGGGTCGTCAGTATCAACTGGAAAGAAGTACAGTGCTGATAATAAGCTCAACGCCTAGAATGTGCTTTCCAACCCAAGGTGGGAATGGAGCTACCATAAGGTGGAGATACTAGGAAAGGAAATTACAAATCAAATGATAATGCTAAAAGTAACTCAATGCCTAGAATGTGCTTTCCATCCCAAGGTGGAAATGGAGCTACCATAAGGCGGAGATACCAAGGAATTACAATGCAACTCAGAATGTAAATAGGCGGCAAGCCAGCCTCTTCCGCTTATTCAGCGGGAAGTACAATAAAGTAAGAGAAAGATAGAAAGCAGAATTGCTGATAGTACTACTAATCAACTTACAATATGTTAGAATGCTTGCCAAAGCCTAGTAATCCAAGTTATTCAATGCTGCAATAATTTGTAAGACTTCCTCAATGCTTGACAAACCTCTCTAGACTCAAACTCCTCACAAATCTGCATTTATTTATGACTAATATAACAGACTAGCAACTGAAATGAAGCAATCAGCAACCCTAGAATTCACCAAAATACTCACAACTCACTCAATACTTGCCGAAATGACATGAGACTTGATGCAATCGAAAGCTATAATGATGGCAATGAAGACTAGAAAAGAAACAGCTAAGAAATTGAAGTTATTTTTTTTTTCTAAACATTTCCCAGGCAGACCAAAATGGTACGGCCAAGAGAGAGGCGATTTTGCTTTTAAAAATCGAAATCAGCATTAAAAAATCTACAAGTTTGCAAGAATGGTCGCCCCACATAGAGAAAAGGATTTATGCAATACCCAGAACAATAATATTTTTATTTCATGAGATATGAGCAATTCTTACAATCAGCTATGATATTCAGCAACTCCAAAATGAGACAGAAAATGCAAACTAAAACTCCAAAATGCAAAATACTCAACTGAAAATGCAAGACAAACCTATTACAAACTATCTCTCAACTAGTTGCTATATTTCAAGCAAGAAGATGAGCCAAGCTAGGAGGCATTCATTCCTCGAAGCAGTCCCAGCACCATTTCGGCAGCATAACAATATTCTAGTCAAAAGATAACAAAATGAAGAGAAGAGGTCTACTTTTATAGACTCGGCAAGGAATCCCCAAAAGCTTCTAGAAGTGGCGCCCTAATTTTCAAATTTGAAATAACCTTATTTCCCTTTAGGAATGGCGTCCCCTTCATCAAGGCAATATTTGACTTTTTTTATTAAATTAAAATTATCTTCTCCTCAAAAGTTGGCGTCCCATTCCTCCAAGCATAATTTTGGCCTTTAGAAAATATTAAAATAACCTCCTCATGAGGCATTCACCCATGAAGTCCCCCTTTTTAAAACAACTTCAAGTTATATTGCTAGGCCAAGGGGTTAATGTGAAAATATAACATTATTTAAATCAAAATAACTTATCTCTCCAAAAATGCATCAAAAGGCCAAAAATCAACAATACCAACCGAACTGCTCGAAGAGGAAAGCCTGCTGAACTGAAGCCAACTGGACTATTGCCAAAAATAGAATTTACTAAAAATAGTAAATTTGGAAAGTCGCTTGGATCAAACTGCATGCGACACCATTGCGAAGCTTTCTGAAAACCCAGAAAGAATCTAGGATCCAAACAGCCAAACTCCAACAAGCAAAATCTTGAATCTTCAAGAGAACCCACCAAACAGTCGGAAACCCTAATTTTGCCTCTGACTAGCTGACAGCACCCCGGGGATAGGCCATCAATCACTGAGAAGCGCAGTGCTAAAAATAGGGACATTACAGTCCGCCCTTCCCAAAATTGCTTGTCCTCAAGCAATACCACCACAACTCCAGAAAAATTAAGACTGATCCATACCAAAACAAGTATGATCCCTAGTTCCCAAGTCCGTCTCAAGAAAGACCCATCATGCCGATGCTGCACCACTCTGATCACATCAGTGAAAATATCATGCCAATGTTGCACTAACCTTCCTTGTAACCCCAAAGTGTTACCATCCATGATACTCAAACTGAAAGATCTTAAAGGACTAAGATCAATATCATGCAACGTCTCATGTCTAGGATGCCCAGAGTCAACAGTAACAACCATACCACTGTCAACCACAATTCTAGGAAAGAAGAAAGATAGGCTACTCAACTCAAAATCAAACTCCTCAGCATACCTCCATACGATAAGAAACGGAGTCATGACTGCAAATGTGACATCTTCGAATCTTCTTGCAAGGAGGAAAGTAATCCTTTGCAAGAGCTCAACAAATTCATACTCATGTCTCCACATGGAGCTACTATGCCTCATCTGAATTATATTGATACCACCATGAAGACTACAGAAAACTCTCATAGTTCCAACCTCATGAGTCTCAGAATGATGAATCAAAGCAAGTGGTAGTTCGCTGTCTTGAACCAACAATGAGAGAAAACTATCAAAGTTAACATCACAAACCTCCATAAGATGAACTCCGAGAATAGGATAGGTGTGAAGGAACAAATAATCTCTGCTGTTCAAGGCTGAAGTCAGCGAAATGTAATATGATTTTAGTACTTCACACAAGGAAAAACAGCAACACCAATGAAATTTCCAAGAGTGAGTGTATGAGATGAACATTGAGTTGCAAGATAACGCCTCAAAAATGGCAGGAAAACACACTAGAACAATCTCCAACTGAAAATTACCACCTCTTTGACAAGTAGTGATGGGAAAACTCTCCCAAACGAGAGTAACTCCACAAGTAGCGTGGCTGGTCTGCCTCCAACCAGCAAGCTCATGTCCCAAATCTTCCCTTGTCTTGGCCAAGGATCAACACCAAGAGCAACCAACTGTTCATCTTTCCAACCATACTCAAAATTTCTCTCCAATCCATTTGTTGATGAACAAACGGAACCATCAAGTGGCTAGAAAAGAGGGGAACAATACCAACCAAAATGGAAATTTGATCCTTATCCCTCTGAAAGTCATTTCCACAAGTAATAAGCTCCATCAACCCATGTTGAGAATCCCAAGCATGGATACCCAATTGAAAATAATCTCCAACACTCCAGAAAGGAAAAATAGCACATCTCTGAGTGCTGTTCAAAATCAAGTGTACACTTGTAAAATTGGCATTCCCTCTGATGAACTTCTGAAACCAATCCATGAAAGCTTCAACAACATTGGAGCATGAAATATTAGATGATCTCAAATCCAACTCCCAAAATATACTAGTAAGTGCCAAAGCATCATTCAACCAAAGGGATGGATTGTCAAGCATGTAAACACCATGTTTTGGACCCCCTTTCTCCCCTACATCATGAGTAACAAGTCTGATTTCTTCACTCCTTGTTGCTATAATGGACCTATGAACAGCTACCAAACTATGTTTGGACAACATCTTGATGTCAAGGATGCTGATAACATCTTGATTCAACAATTCCCAAGTGGAGACTACATCCTCAATCCCTCTTAAGCATTCTTGTTCAAACGTTCTTTGTGGAAGATTGCCAATTGCAAGTAGCGAATCTCCCTTATGTTCGGCTTGCAAATCTTCAATAAGTTACAAATCACATTTCATCTTGTGTTGGGAAACTTCATCAGGATCCCATTTCGTGCTACTATCAATTGATGTTTCATCTTCCATCACAAAAAGAGGATTATCATAAGTTTCCTCAACACCCACTTCAAAGAGAGGATTGTTAAAAACTTGAAATTCTCTTCTTTCATCTTGCTGCTCCAAATCTGCACATGCAACTTCCGACTTTCTTGAGACACTTCCAAGATCAAACTCCTCTTGAAGACTATCAAGCTCTCCAATCACTTGCTTGATTTCTTCAGCTCTGTGTGCACCCTCTTGCTCCTTGAAAAGTTTGAAATCAGCAAACTGATTTTCTTCCTCCATTAATGCCATTTGAGTTTCTTCTAGCGTAGCTCTTGTTGATTCAAGCTCCAAAGAAAGTTCATCAAACTTCCTCTCTCTATCTTGAGAAGCACAAATGGTCTTCTTTGCAACTTCAATGGCATAATCACGATCTTCAACGAAGTGCATGTACTCGGACTTCAAGATTACCAAAGAGTTTCTGATAAGTTGCAGATTGGGAAGAGCAACTTCATTTTTCACTCCTCTTAGTCTCTCTTCAAATTGAGCCTTCCAGTACAACTCTTCAACCAAGCTATGTGTGTGATCAAACAGGGATAGAGCTTGCATTTCCTTGTCAACGGACACCTTGAATTTTCTGTCCCAATCATGAGAATTCAAAGATGATGCACTGCTGATAGGCTGCAACTGAAAATCAGAAGCTTGTCCCTTGTCTTTGCTTCCCTCATTGCTGCTCCCACATTCATGAACGTCACCATTGACTAGCGGAGAATGCTCATTGTCATAAAAAGCATCATACTTCACAAAGTCTTCAACCCCAAGTTGGCAATCAGCTTCTTGAATTGGTAAATCAGCTTTGTGTTCTAAAACCACTTTAAACCTTTCTTCTTCAAGAGCCATAAGGTCTTCTAGCTCTTCATCCACCTCACCATCTTCTTGATCAAAGGCTATGACAGCCCCTAACTCAGACAAAGAATCATTGAATGTTGTTCTGAAAGTTTCGAAGGTAACAACATCTTCCTTGGTGGCTGCAACTAACTCGAAGGGGTCACCATGGAGCTTTTCAGAGCAAGCTTTTTCATCAAAAACAAATTTTCCTTCTGTGACCTCCTCATAACTTGTAATGCAAACAAAATTTTGGTCTTCATCAGGATCAAAGGGAAATTCATCCCACAAAGGTTTTTTATCATACCTTGGTGCCACCCAACCCGGATCCCAAATGGTAAAAGGCTGATTGTTTTGATCAAAAGGAAAGTACTCATCATGCTTCTCTGAGAGTGTTGAGTCTTTGAATAGGTCACCATGTAACTCACTTGGACTATTTTTTTCATAAATCCTTCTCACCAAGGGCTTAGTTTGATGATCAAACCCACGTTCACCCATGTCACCAACGTCATAGTGAAGCAAAGAATCTTCACTATTAGTCGTTTTGAAAACTTCGTCCTTTTTTCCTTCAATGTAACCACCATCTATAGGTATATTTCTGATCTCCTTTTTAGTAATCATATGCATACCAAAAAGTTCTCCTTGATCACTTGTCATAATTTCTTCTTGTGAAAACTCCAAATCTTCAACACAAGGTGGTACAATCATGTGGGAATCATTACCAACATTATCACTTTAGCAATGGTCATAGGCTGATTCAAAGGCACCATCAGTATTTCCTTCTACTTGCTCTTCTTCAGCAAACGCATCCCATACAACAGTACTACTAAAATCTTTTGTGAAGCCCTTAGCTTCAAGACCTTCATAGGTTGAATCCTTATTAGGACTCAAGACTGTTGTTATGTTCTTTTCACCGAGTTGATCTTCATCACTTCCTATTACATGCAAGTCAAGGGGAGTATTATGGGGCTCTACCCTTAACTACTCATTTTTCAAGGTATTTTCATCAAGCTCACGTTCATTTTGATGTGATGGGTTCACCTTGCTTGTGCCATCTTCACTGCTAGATGACTGATTTTTCTCTTCAACTTGCATATTTGTGGGCTGCAATTCACAAACAGGCACTTCACCTTCTTCCTTTTTTGATTTTTCAACCCAGGCTTGTTATGCTTCCCTTTTTAACATTTTCCTAATGTGGTCCACCATCTCCGACTTTTTGGGCTTCAGAAACGCCACACAATTCAGATGGGCATCAAATGAAACATTGTACTTATAATCATCTAGCATGTTTTGATATTGCTCACGGAGTTTGGCAGCCTCATGTTCACATTGTCTTTTATACTGTTTGGCATATACAATGAAATCTCTTACGGCATCACTAACCTTTCCTTCCTCTGATACCATAGTTGAATCTGACTTCTCACAATCCCTGGACCTTAGAAAACGTAACATCTTTGAAACTTTAGAAAGCTAAACTGAACTTAGGTGAACAATTTGATTTCTCTGTCACTCAACTGTCAACTAACTCTGTCTTTTTTTCACAGGATGGCAGGATCTTGGCTCTGATACCACTGTAAAGAACTAGACCAATTTTTTCAATTTTTTCAAAAACACATCAACCAAGAAGCACCCGTTAAGGTTAACACAAACCCAAACCAGCAGTTTGCAAGTAACTATTTGCCAAGAATGTGCACTCAATCTTGAGATGAGAATGATATTGTCATATGGCAAGAGGGTCGTCAGTATCACCTGGAAAGAAGTACAGTGCTGATAGTAAGCTCAACGCCTAGAATATGCTTTCCAATCCAAGGTGGGAATGGGAATGAAGCTACCATAAGGCAGAGATACTAGGAAAGGAAATTACAAATCAAATGATAATGCTAAAAGTAACTCAACGCCTAGAATGTGCTTTCCATCCCAAGGTGGAAATGGAGATACCATAAGGCGGAGATACCAAGGAATTACAATGCAACTCAGAATGTAAATAGGTGGCAAGCCAGCCTCTTCCGCTTATTCAGTGGGAAGTACAATAAAGTAAGAGAAAGATAGAAAGGAGAATTGTTGATAGAACTACTAATCAGCTTACAATATATTAGAATGCTTGCCAAAGCCTAGTAATCCAAGTTCTTCAATGCTGCAATAATTTGTAAGACTTCCTCAATGCTTGACAAACCTCTCTGGACTCAAACTCCTCACAAATCTGCATTTATCTATGACTGATATAACAGACTAGCAACTGAAATGAAGCAATCAGCAACCCTAGAATTCACCAAAATACTCACAACTCATTCAATACTTGCCGGAATGACATGAGACTTGATGCAAACGAAACCTATAATGATGGCAATGAAGACTAGACAAAGAAACAGCTAACAAATTGTTATCACGGAATCTAGCAGCGCTCGTTCCACGGATAACCCCCCTACGAAACTTGTCAGTTTCCTAGGATTCGTGAAGTTCAAGTACGCATAACAAGGGCATTTTCATGCCACCTCGAAATGCGTTCCCAAGTCTTGAATAGTCAATTCGAGCGTTCCTGATGCGCCTGCTTAAAGACCTAGCCGAAATGAGATCTTTGTAGCGTTTCGCTGCTTCGTGCTTTGCAGAGTGCGAAAATCGTTAATAGCCCCGAAAAGTCGCTCTGGTGAAATTCAAAATTTGACTAAGTCTGGAAATGCAAAGGCTAAAATTTAGCCTTCCACAGCCGGTAGAGTTCAAAATAAAGAGCTGAATTTAGCACCATTACATTTTTCTTCGACACTTTAACTTTCATGCCTGCAGCGCGTTTCTTCAT
The DNA here is from genome assembly GCA_007258455.2 of Sequoia sempervirens. Lineage (NCBI taxonomy): Eukaryota > Viridiplantae > Streptophyta > Pinopsida > Cupressales > Cupressaceae > Sequoia > Sequoia sempervirens. The sequence continues at coordinate 3,672 of VDFB02104260.1, read as the reverse complement.
GTTTTCACGTTTTTCGTCAATCGTGCCACTTTTCGTGCCTAAATTTATTGCACGACTTGAGTTAGGTTTTTAATTTTCATTTTCAATTAAGTGAATGAATTTGCCACTTTTGTTGTTTATATTTTATTTCTTTTTTCTCTCCTCTTGCTGTGCGTTTGCTTCTCATCTGCAAATTCGCGTTTGGAAGATTTCCGCCATTCATCTCTTCAGCAAGCTTTGCGTTTTGCCCTGGTAAGACTTTCATTTGGTTTCGTCTTTTCATTTGTATATGTCCATGATTAGCATACGCGTTTTTGTTTGTTCATTCACGTCTTTCATTACATTCGTTTTTTGTTCTTTCCATTCACGTCCTCCCTTCTCCATTCGCGTTTTTCTTCTCCTTCATACGCGATGGAACCCTCATTCGTTATTTTGAATGCGTCTTTCTCCTCTGTGCGTGTTCATTTCGATGCTCATTCCTTCTTTTCATTTCTATTTTCTTACCCTACACATTCGCGTTTCTTTCTACACCTACGCGTTTCTTCCCTTATCCTTCATACGCGTTTCTTTCTACCTTTCTCCTCTGTGCGCGTTGTCCCTTGAGAACTTCTATCTACCCGCCATGTTTGTGTTGAAATATCTTGGTCAGAAGTTCTTCATTCGTTTTGGTAAACATTGAAAAGATTCGCCATTGTTGAAAAAGAATTCCTTTGACCTTTGAATGAAAATGTAATAGGATGGAGATGATTTCGAAAGCTTTCATTATACCAAACATTGCCTTTGCTAAGCTCAAGTGCCTTCGCCATTCCTCATTGCATTTACATCTTCAAAAATTGCCAAAATTACAAAAGCGCTAATTTTCAGCGCTATGACATTTCAAAGTTACCAAAAATTGCCTAACACTGGAAAGTGTAAGGGCGCTAAAATTTAGCGCCCTTACACCAAAAGCAATTTTTCTCAGAATGTAAGGGCGCTGAATTTTAGCGCCCTTACACTTTTTGCAGGCTTTTCCCAGACCTTTCCAAATGAACTTCATTTTTGACCAGTGCATTCCTGAGCTTCGTTTTTCCGCTCCGTGCTTTTCCACCCTCGTGCTCATTTCACGCTTTCCCATGTTCCCTAACAATTGGTGTTTGTTCTGGCTAGACGGATTGCAGTCTACTCTCAGAGATCGTCAAGTCAAGAGTGCTCAGTGTTCCAGTTTCTTTTGATAACTACTACGAAGCCTCCTTCTTCTTCGAAAGCAAAAAGCAAGATGAAGTACAAATATCAAGGCGTCTATCCGCCAACTATGGTGCTTTCGAAAGTTGAAGAAATAAAGGATACAGAAGTTGGCCATCAAGACTTGGTTGACTTCGCAAAGTTGACAGAGACGAAGCCTCTCCTTGATTCAATGAGAGCAATTGTACACAGCAATCTCCACTTGGTGGCGATGTTCCCCACAGCTGCGCACAATACTGAGTTTGTTCTTCAAGTTGCGTCTCATTACATCCGAGAAAGCAGCAGTGTGATCGACTCTTCCGGGCATGAGATTTTAAGACTCGACCCCGATTTCTTTGACATCGTCTTCAAGGTTCCTCACATGGACAAATATATTGACATTTCTATATCAAAAGCACAGGAGATTTTCGATGCTGATCCCAATAAAGCCAAACAGTTGATAAATACTCAATGGCTCAAGAAGCCTAGATCGTCTGTTTCTAGATGGCCGAAAGGACTCCTAAGAAGTGACTTCAAAGATGACGTCAAGGATATGATCACATTTCTGAGTAGAGTGAAGGGTTTGCCAGAATCATCCACCTTTCACGATTGGATGTATGAGTACATCAAGATCATCAGGAGGAAAAAGGTGCATATTGAATGGGGTAAACAAATCAGTGATGAGATGCACGAACAGTTGATCAATGCCCCTTCTACATTGAAGTTCTACATGACTTCTTACCTGGTGTACGCAGCAGCTGTGATGAGACAATTCCCAGGTCTATCTACAAAGGGGAATCGAATGATGGTGCCTGTGTACAGATATTTCTATCAGTTGGAGCTAAAGGAGAGCTTTCACCATTTCAGACGGGTCACTGATGCTTTGCTCTAACTCTTCAACTTTGATCCAAATTTTGGAAAGAAGAAGAGGTCTCGATGAGGCTTATATGCGGTAAGTAAAGTTGATGCATTTTTCTCCACCCTCAACGCTTATCACTTGAGAGTAGGTTGTTACACCGTTTGTCCCCATGATGTTACCACGCTATCCTTCTCGATAAGTGGGTTCTCATGTCGATGCATGTACCTGATGTCACAAGTAAAGAACGAAGAAGCAAACTACAAGCTGATTCATGTTCTAATTTAATTCATCGGCAGATATACTCATCCAAACCGCATTGAAAAAGCTAAGTCCGTCATATGCTGAGATGCAGATCATGACCATCAAAACCTACATGTATAGGTTTGATTTTGACTACCGAGATGTCAGAAAGAAGTTGCAAAAGGGTCACCAACACAGGTATTGTTTTGAAGACATCTGGGCGGATTGCAGAGATGAAGAAGCCATTCGCAAAATGGACTATTGCAGATTGACAGTTCAACAAATCAGAGATCTTGGTATCGTTGACCTACCAGAGGATTTTGAGGATCCAGGTGATATCATGAACGCTGTCTATGATGAGCAAGGCGTTGCTAAGAGGCCGTTGCCTGCAATACAGTGGTCTAGGAAAGAGGTCACCAGCATGAGAGACAGGCTGAGACCAATCCTAGCCAACACAGAAGAATGGTTACACAAACATGGTCATACAATGAAAAGTTTCAGGACAGACTCAGAAGGAGAAGAGGCCGAGGCAGAAGCACGCCAACAGCAAGAACTCCGCGACAAAAACAAATCAGCGGCCGTTCCCACTTCTTCACGAAGAGGTCCAAGGATCAAGTTCACTGTTGGCAAGAAAGACACCCAGGCTGTCCAAGAGACAGAGAAGCCAGAATCCCATCCATCTCGTTCAAAGGGTAAAAAGCCCATTCTAGAGGAGGTAGATTCCGATGAAGAAGATAATTCAAGCGACCAATCCGCTGAAGATGAAGATTCAGCAGAAGCAGACTCCGATGCCGAAGAGGTTTCAGAAAGCGGGCAAGAGTCTGATGAAGATTCTGAAGAAGGATCTGAAGGTGACTTCGAAGGTGAGCCAGAATCAGAGAGACAAGAGGGTGATCAACAGGAACCCGAGCATGATGAAGAAATAACTGCCTCTCCTCCCGAGAACGTAGTTGAGGAAATCCACAGAACATCATCGCCCGTGATTTCAAACGTTCCTCATACCCCTCTTGAGTCAAGAACTCCTCCACCTCCTGTTCCCTCATCACCTATTCCTACCACAAGCATTCCTGCAGCTGAGATATCCCCTATCCCTGCAGCATCAACCCAGCTTGATACTCCTTCAGTGACAAGCATCCATACGGTTGATATACTGTCAAGCCCACCATCGTCCATTCCTAGCTTGTCTTCGCCAACGTATGATATCACTTCTGAGAACGAATTCAATCGTTTCATGAATGAGTCAATGTGTGATCAGCTCAATGTGTCAACTATAGGAGCGATGATGACAAACACTTCTCCAATTGTCACGATACCATTGGTGAGTTCAGATGTGACAATAACTTTAGAGGTGGCAATGGCGACCGACTTGACAGTAAATCCTGAAGTTCACACTT